>JAUEKZ010185933.1:0-12912 GCA_031471865.1 Melibe leonina | reverse complement strand
AGAGAGAGAGAGAGAGAGAGAGAGAGAGAGAGAGAGAGAGAGGGATAGAGATAGAGAGAGAGAGAGAGTGATAGAGATAGAGAGAGAGAGGGAGAGGGATAGAGATAGAGAGAGAGAGAGAGAGGGATAGAAAGAGAGAGAAAGAGAGAGGGATAGAGATAGAGAGAGAGATAGAGAGAGATAGACAGAGAGAGGGATAGAGATAGAGAGAGATAGACAGAGAGATAGAGAGAGATAGACAGAGAGAGGGATAGAGATAGAGAGAGATAGACAGAGAGAGAGAGAGAGAGGGATAGAGATAGAGAGAGAGAGAGAGGGGTAGAGATAGAGAGAGAGAGAGAGAGGGATAGAGAGCATCAAACTAGCAGCCCCCACCTGATAGTGTAGCTGGGGTTGCTGTCCGTTCAGGCCGGGATGAGGCGGGGAAGCCATGTCAACCAGATTGGCCGTCACACCCTTCGGACTCTTTATCTGGCAAATCAAATACATGCCTTGGCTCAAAACACTCACGACACAACCAATCTTTTTACTATGTTCATTTTTTCACCCTTTCACTGCAGGGTCTGATTCTAACTGAACAGAATATATGCAAAATCTTCAAGATTTCCTCTTCTTAGACCAGATAAATCAGATTTCCGTGAACTGCCATATGCCAAAAGCCTGAATGTCTGGCTTTTGACATATGTCAGCCACTGAAATCTTATTCATCTGGAATAAGAACAGGCAAATCTCTAAGATTTTGATAGCTAGTTAGCAGCTTGAGCAATAATCCTAGCATTGAAAGGTTTAACTTACTACATTTTGTAATTCAAGTTACATATTTTCAAGATGACGGAAATAATCAAGATTAGATCATAAAAATTATGGAAATAATCAAGATTAGATCATAAAAATTATGGAAATAATCAAGATTAGATCATAAAAATGAGGGAAATGACGAGAAACTCCATGCCCTGGAGGTACAAGGAGAGAAAGAAAAAAAAATTGTTTACATAAAATTTCATTACCATTAAAAAACCTGACACACCGAAAAAAGGTAAATAAAAAGGTTTCCTAAAAAAATATAAAGGATGTTCTTAAAAATCAGATTTCAGTGACCTGACATATGACAAAAGCCTGACTTTGGACTGATGGAAAGACTGACCGACTGACAAACAAGGACCCACTAACACACTAACTAACCAACAGACCGACTCACTGACTGACTGACAGACAGACTAACTTACTGACTAACCGACAGACTTACCTGCGCAAAGTGGTGGGAGGAAGAATTGGTGTCCTCGGACAGAGGGCTGCAGACGCCTGAATCCTGCGACAGGTTGGAGGGCGGAGGGGACCAGTTCCGGTGGTACGGAGGGGAGGTGCTGAACACGGAGGGGGCGGGGGAGGCCTCCATGACTGACCCGGGACTCGGAGAGATGTACCCCTGGTCATCCAGACTGCTCTGTTTGGGGCTGAGTCCGGCCGCATTTTTACTATAGTAGCTATTACTGTTGATGTAGCCGTTGGTCAGTTGTTGCATGTCTTGGTACGAGGGTATCTGCCTGCCTGCAATATTCGTGTTATGAGGAGGTGATGAGGCGTTTCGGTCCATGGCATACTCGTTCTGGAAACAGGAAGTCGTCACTTGTGCCGATTTGCCGGTCAGGGCAAAGTTTGGCGGGAGGATTTCTTCCAGGCCGTCTTGACTGGCCTCAGCGCTGAGCCCTTTGTTGGCGGCAATGGCATTGTACAAAAGTTGGTCAAACTCCTCGCTGTTCACTCGGCCGTCCACTTCCTCGTTGACCACTTCCTCCAGCAGCTGGGATAAATTATCCGGAGGATCCGTGGCGTCCAGGTCTGTCCCTCCAATCATGTGACCTTGGAATGGGGACATGGGGCTAGGCGCCGCTGCCCCTGCACTTTGGAAGGCCCAGTCTAAGGGTTGTGACGGGGGTGGTGGTGGTGCTATGCTGGTTAGCTGGTCTTCTGCCGTGAATACAGTCACGCCCGACATCTGTCTGGTGCATACGGTGTTACTGACAGACTACCGGATGGAATGGGGATAGGGGGATTGGGGATGGAGGAAAATGGGGATAGGGGAGGGAATGGGGACAGGGGAGGGAATGGATGGGGTATTAGAGAAACAAAAAATGACTGGTTATTCAGAGTCGAGGTTAAAGGCCGTTGAACAGTCTCTTTATAGTTTCACACTTGGTACCTTTCCATGTGTTTGGCAATCCCTTAGGACCGATTGTGCTGGGAAAATAACTAAGGGTAGGTCTGGCACCATTCCCACGGACCAGAACATTCGCGGTCTTTAACCCTTTGACAGCAAGGTCAGATTCCAACCAAACTGCGTATACACAATATTCAAGACTCTCTTGTTCTTATAAATCAGATTTCAGTGGACTGACATATGCCAAAAGCCTGAAATCTTATTTATCTAGGGTAGGGACAGGAAAATTTTGAAGATTTTGATGACCTTAGTAGTTTGAGAAATAAGTTTAGCAGTGAAAGGGTTAAATCAAGGACTGGTCTATAGGCAGCAGCCAAAGGACCCTAAAGACAGTAGAATGCTATCTACACTACCAATGTTAATCTCCTGCGTTTTCCAGGCAAAAACAGCAACCATAAGGACCTGCAAACAGTGAGTTCTTTCCCCTTTCTTACCATACCCCACCCACTATACTCATGGTGTTATCCTTATACCGCCAACTTTAAGCTGAAACGTCCCTTTTGTTGTGTGTCCTGTTTTGTCTTTGGCCTGTCAACCTCTTCTCCCCATATTTCACCTTTGATACCAACTGGCAACAATTCCCTTTGTAACTCTTTGTTTCACCTTTGATACTCACTGTCCAAACGATCCCCCCTCTTATCATCCCTTGTCCCCCCTTTCCCCAGACTTGTCGGTATAACCAAGGTTTGAGCGTAGGAGCAAAGCCCTTTGCAACATAACATTTCAACACAAAGCACTCACCTTGAACGAGGTGGGGGACAGAGGGGTGTTATTGCTCACGGCGTTGTGTTTGACCGGCAACGGTTGGCCAGGTGCGTTGAGATTGTTGGGGGGCATCATGATGGGCGGTAAGGGCGGCTGAACGGCTTGCATGGCTTGCACCGGCCGCACATACTTTGGAGCCTCGGTGTACATCTCATGCGGTTCCATGCCACGCTTCTTGAATTGACGTCCGTTGCCGCCTTCTGTAGCAAACGGTTGTGGCGGCCCCCCAGCATTGCCGTACGGCTGGTGGAGGTCGTCGTAGTTTTGGAAGTTTTCGGGCATGACCGGCTGCTTGTGGCGAGGTGAAGGGTGGAAGGCCAAGGACAAGCCGTTGGTGGCTGCAGCCAGTGGCGACCCCTGTTGGCTGTGGCTGTTGTGGTGGTATTTGGCGATGCCTCCCATAGGGCCCCGGGTCGCCACCTTCTTATCGTGCAGCTGTAAGTGGGTCAGGTAAGGTAAGATATTAAGATAAGATACGGTAAACTAGGGAAAGATATGGTAAGATAATATAATATAAGATGAAACGGTAAGATGAGGTAAGATTATCAAAGTAAGATAAGATAATATGAAATCAGGTAGGGTAAGGTAAGATAAGATAGTAACAAAAAGTTCAACACTATCATGAAAGACGAAACCCACATCCTCAATCCCCAAATTCGATTAAACCAAAGAAGCGGAAGGATCATCCATATAAAAGCAACGAAACAAAGATACCATAACTCCTTCATTCCTTCTGCCGTCAGAAATTTCAAATTATCCCTAACTTAATTCCTGATTATTTTTTTCAGTTCCATGAGAGAGAGAGAGAGAGTGAGAGAGTGATAGATAGAGAGAGAGAGAGCTATCTTTTTGTGAACACAATGTAATTTCCATCTTCTGGATTAATAAAGTTTATCTTATCTTATCTTATCTTAAAATAAGGTAGTATAAGATAAGATAAGATAAGAAAAGGGTTGTCGTTATTCAAGGGTTCCACTGTGTACCTGAATGAGAACACCTACCTCGGTGAGAGACTGTGTGAGGGGGACGGGTGGCTCAAGCTGCACACGTCGTCGTGGCGGAGTCTGGGACTGGGCCGGCTTGACCTTGGACTCCTCCGTCTCCGAGCCGTGCTTGTCTCCCCTCTCGTCATCCTCCCTGGGCTCCTGGCGGCTCCTCGGGCTCACGGCTGCAGGAGAGGAAGCCTTGGCTGGGGTACTCTATGGGCGAACCAATAAAACAAGTTGTAGTACAGTAAAGTAAAGAGTAAGTCCTTTACAGCCGATTGGCCCATGGACTCGGAGGTTATCACCGTTTGTGTAGCGTGAAGAGGACAAATGACAATGGTTGCCACCACCCTATGAATAGGACGCTGGTCTATCGCAGATCACTTTTCCCAACCAAAATTGTGGATGCGTACCCATTTTACACTTGGGTGGGGTGAGGCAATTGGAGTAAATTGACTTGTTACTTGAAAACAACCTGAAATGACGCTTGAACTTGAAGAAATCAAACACAGTCCACCCACAGTTTGTGCTGTGTCCAGTGACGCTAACGCCAAAAGACGGAAAAGGAGGAAAATTAGCCAGATTTATAGAGACAAAGAGGAAAAACATAAAAACCAAAAAAGATGTAAAGAGGAGAATATGTTATCAAAAAGGAGGAATTCCTTCTTTTGTAGGAAAATTGACATCACTGTGTGTCAGTACTACAAGTTTGGTCAACTGCATCCCCAAAATTCCTGAGAAGATGGATCAAATCTATGGATGACGTCCCCTTATCTATCTCGGCTTACCATCTCCCCAAAGGTCTCCTTACCTTCAGACTAAGCTGAGAGAGCGGCCCACTGAGAGGGTCCTTGTCATCGGCTTCCCCCGACACCGTCTTCCTGTGGGCTGTGTGTGAGTTTCCAATGTGACAACCTTTGACCCCATCCACCAGAGAGTCGAGCTCTTCCGTCTTCCTCCCACCGAGCACCCGTTGTTTGGGGAGGTGGGTCCCTCCCCCGCCCCCTCTGTCCTGCTGGTATGCAGACACGACGCTGACATCTTCTTCCACCACATCTTCCTCCTCTTGTTCCTCCGGCTCAGACTTGATGCGATGAGTCTCTTTCAGAAGCATCTTTCCATCACGGGAATCTGTACAATCATACACAAAGATACATACAAAAGGTGGACACACACACAACATAATAATTATAATTTTAGTGAATTGAAGAGTAACCGAACGCAAAATAGCCAGATTCATAGAGACACGACACAGACGAAAAGCAACAGAACCAGATAAGAGGTAAAGAGAAAAAAATGTCCTCAAAAAGAAGGAATGAAGGAATTCCCCAATATGGAGGAAAATTGACATCACTGAAAGTAACCATGTTAAATTATGAATATCAAGTGTAAAAAGATGGAGGGGGCGGGTTCCCTTAAAAAGATAATTTAAAAAAAAAATGTTTTCTATATTTTGTTAACTTGTTTGTCCTGAAGAAGACCTTGGGTCGAAACGTCGCTTTTTTGTGTGTGTCCTGTTTTGTCTTTGTCCTACAATACTGGCATGTCAACCCCTCCCTTTGTTTCCCCCTATGAATATCAATTTGTAACGATGTATGACAGACACCATGAAGTCTATTATACATTTCCTTGGCCTTGTGAGTGTGTGACTGGATTCCATGGATACCAGACAAGATTGGCATCTATCTTTTTAATGAGTAGAAGAAGCGGGGTCCTATTTCTGTTGGTCACTAAGCTGCCTGTTATTCAATGCCTCACATACAATCCAGCTACTGTCTCCGTGTGAGAACCCTTCCACCCGCTAACATCTCTTCTCCCCACCCCTTCCACACACACACAGACACACACACATACACACGCACACACACACACACATACACACACACACACAGACACACACACAAACCCATATCACGTCACATGACATGCCGGGTGACGTAAGTTAAATCTCTTCCTTGATGAAGATCAATGTCTGTCCGTTTGCCTCACCCTACCCCTCTCTCTCTCTTCATCCTCTCACTCCCTCTCTCCATCCTCTCACTCCTTCCCCCTCTCTTCATCCTCTCACTCCCTCTCCTTCCCCCTCTCACTCCCTCTCCATCCTCTCACTCCCTCCCCCTCTCTCCATCCTCTCACTCCTTCCCCCTCTCTCCATCCTCTCACTCCCTCCCCCTCCGTCCTCTCTCTGGTATAAGAACACGTACATTTTCAAGATTTTGAATATTTCAGTTGGGTTAGGATCAGGGTTAATAATAACGATGCCATTATCAACGATGTAACTGATTGGCCCAATCAATCACACAGTCCGGCTGTATCCGTTTCTCTCTCTCTCAATCTCACTTTTATGTCAGTTTGTACATAGATTACAGATTACAGACTTAGATGGAGAATGACATACCCCTCCTCCCGTCCCCCTCCATTCTACTTCTTTCTCTTCCCCACCCACCCCCTATCTCTCTCCCTCTCTCTCTCTCTCTCTTACACAACACACACACACACGTTCACAGACACACACAAACATCGTTTATCTATCATCATCAACAACAAAACTAGAGAGAGAGAGGGAGGGGGTTGAGAGAGAGAGAGAGAGAGAGAGAGAGAGAGAGAAGATGTATGTACGTATGTGTGTGTCACTGTGTGTGTGTGAGAGAGAGAGAGAGAGAGAGAGAGAGAGAGAGAGACAGAGAGACAGAGATAAAGAGATAGCAAAGAGTTTAGCTCCCTTGATTTTAGTATATTTGTAGCTCTATGAGAGAAAGAGAGTGAGAGGGGAGAGAGAGGGTGTGTGAGATAGAGACACAGAGATAAAGAGAGGGGGTGAGAGGGAGGGGGGGGGGAGAGTGTGTGTGTGTGTGTGAGCGAGAGAGAGAGTGTGTGTGTCGGTATGTGTGTACGTGTGTGTGTGTGTGTGCATGAAAGAGACGCAGAATGTGTTGTGTAACCGCATTCCAATCAACACAATACGTAGTTAGATAGAGACAAAAGCAAAAACATCATGGGTGATTGTACGAAGTGTACACAGTGTGTCGAGCGTCTTACACATAGAGCTGACTGTGCTACAAACTACGTGTGTAACATAGAAGACGTGTAGTTTAATGGTAATGAACATCCTAAGCAATGTGGACACGGTCTACTTCGTCGGCTTGTCGTCAGACTACTTGTACTTATTAACTACTAGCAAGTAGTCAAGTAGCAACTAACCCCGTTACGGCTACGTTGAGAATGTACGTACAGCATCTGTAGAAGACAAGACAAGAGAGAGATATAGAGACAGGGAGGGAGAGAGAGAGAGAGGGAGGGGGAAAAAGAAGACAAGACAAGAGAGAGATAGAGAGGATGAGAGAGAGATGGAGAAGGAGAGAGAGAGAGAGAGAGAGAGAGATTTTGGCGATGAAAATGAGAGAGATATCTCTATGTCACTCGACATCCCCGATTTCTCTTTCTCTCTTACTCTTTCTGTATCTGTGGGTCTCTCTCTCTCTCTTCCTCTTCCCTGTCTCTCGCAACTCTCAGCTCCTACTCTCTCCCTCCGTATCTTTGTGCTCTCTCTCATTTCCCTCTCCCCTGTCCCAACTCTCTATCAACCCCTACCTTTTCTCTTTCAACCCCACACACACACACACACACTCTCTCTCTCTTCCTCTTCCCTGTCTCTATCAACTCTCAGCTCCTACTCTCTCCCTCCGTATCTTTGTGCTCTCTCTCATTTCCCTCTCCCCTGTCCCAACTCTCTATCAACCCCTACCTTTTCTCTTTCAACCCCACACACACACACACACACTCTCTCTCTCTAGCTTTCCATCTATCCTACCAAAATAAAGACATTAAAACTACGAATAGATGTATCTCTATCTCTAAATGTTTTTTTGTTCCCACCAAGAAGTGAAAAGCCAGCGGCAATTGAAATTGTAGCTAATGATTTGAACAGCTGACTGAAACACATACACACACACACACACACACACACACTACTACACTCTAGATAACAATATACAGCACAGACACAGACAGTGTGCTGGGGAGTGGGTGGCGAGGGGGAGGGGGAGGCGGAGCGGGTCGTTGAGATATTTAGTTCCGGGTTGACTCCTTAAAACTTAAAACTAAAACTGTTACTGTTTGTTACAACGGTTGGTCTAGATAACAAAGCCTGTCCCCGCAGTCTCCCTATCATCATCACTATGTCTTACTGTCACCATCAGCCATCAACTCGACCATTCTGTCCTGTTTTCGGGCTGTCAGTCGATAAGGAGAACTAAAATGGAGCTGCTGGAAACTTATAAATTTATCATGTTGTTGATGAAGGGCCATTTGTCCGAAACGTCCAGTTTTGTTTTGTAATCCGTTTTCTCGGAAACTTTTCCGACATATTGCAACCCATTTTCCATTTATGTCGATAAGGAGAACAAGAGGGGAAACTACAGTATGTACTTCTACAATATAAAAACTCCAAACTTTCTTTTCTGTGCGGAAATTAATTAGGGCCGGCCTTGTTTTCGGTGTTCTCTTATTGAATTGTGGTCAGACTAAAACAGTAGGCCCCCCCCTCTCTCTCCCTTCCTTTTCCTCTCTCATCCCTTCTCTCTCTCTTTCTCATTCCCTTTCTATCTCATCACCCCCCTCTTCCCTTTCACTATTTCTCTCTCAGTCTCAGCTTCATCGATTATCTCTCTCTCTCTCTCTACCCCACCTCCTCTCTCTTTCCCTTGGTTTCTCTCTCTCTCTCTCTCTGTCTCTATCTCACACACACCCCTTCTCTCCCCTCTCAGTCTCTCTCTCTCTCTCTTTCATAGAGCTAATAATAGACTAAAATCAAGGGAGCTAACCTCTTTGCTCTCTCTCTCTCTCTCTTTATCACTCTTACACAAACACACACACACGTGCATTCATCCTCTCTCTCTCTCTCTCTCTCTACCCCACCTCCTCTCTCTTTCCCTTGGTTTCTGTGTGTGTGTGTGTGACTGTTGTCCTGAAATGAACTGGATCTTTTGTTAACTTTTCATAGACATGATGCAATTCCTAGAAAGGAGTATTTTGGAGAGAAAAAAATACACAGATAACCAACTGCAATGACTTGTAAAGATGGATAATATGTGCCTTGGCTGAAATCTGATTTATTAATACAGTATCTATCTTTCCCTGCTCAGGTTATTTAGATATAACCAAACTACAAACACAAACATCTTCAATGGTTGTCGTGTCTTGTGCCAGATAAATCAGATTTCAGTGGTCTGATAGATATGCCAATAGCCGGAAGTTCAGACCTTTGGCATATGTCCGTCCACTGAAATCTGATTTATCTGGCACAAGAACATGTACATTTTAAAGATTTCTCATGTTTTAATTTTGGCCAGAATCAGTCTCCCGCGGTGAAAGAGCTAAAATGATTGCATACGCAGGCTGTGCAGTTAGACTGGGGCAGGGGTTCCAAGGGGGCAGTTACACTGGGGGCAGGGGTTCTGAGGGGGCAGTTAGACTGGGGGCAGGGGTTTCGAGGGGGCAGTTAGACTGGGGCAGGGGTTCCGAGGGGGCAGTCGAATACTGAGTAGTTCACACCATATTTTGACGAGGAAGAAAAGGAGACAGTGGGAGATGGAGTTTGTGTGTGTGTGTGTGTGTGTGCAACTGGACCCAGGCTTGACAATACAAATCCAAAAATGCACCCTCTGTTTACACCTTTAAGGATATGATTGATAAAGAACTAATAAAAAAATTGGGATCGGAGGTCAAGAGGTCATATCCAGGGGTTCCACTGTAATATGATATTGAGATGCTAACATTAACATTCTCATCTGGTTATCTTAAAAAAAAAGTGGAGGCTTATATAGCGCTGATATCCACAAGTGCTCATCGCGCTTTACACTTTTTACTTTCCCCGGCCAACAGCAAACATTGAAACACATAGGACAAGACAAGCACCTGTTAGCCGTGTTACAATTTGTTTGCGGGACAAAGACACTGCTGTATGGAGGGCCAGGTACCCATTTTACTGCTGGGTCGGCAGTGGGGTTTTCGAGTCCCGGAAAAAATTCCGCTTCTGAAGGGGATTGAACCCGGGACCTTCAGCATAACAGTCTGATGCTCTATCAACTGAGCTATTGCCCCCCTTCTTATGACATTCCATTCCATGACAGAGCTTCCCGTTAGTAGTCTTTAATTTCTATTTCTAAACGACAATCGTGCCTGATGCAGGCAGTACTCTTCGGCAAGTCCAAATTAAATGCCACATTTCTCCACCCAAATACTGTAACACATAGTTAGGCATCAGAAGTGCCCACCAGATGATGCAAATCACCCACAGCTCTGAAAGCCCACTGCAAGAAATGCCAGAATATTTTAAGAATTCCTCCAATTCAGTCTTTGTCAATACTGACCGATTTCCAACGAGAGTATGAAATGTGCATGGTCGAGCCTATATATACATAATACATGACATTACACCTAGAGTGATAATGAAGAAAACAAAAGGGGAAAGGGACGATTGCTAGGCCTGTGGATATGAATGGTAAAAACAGGAGTGGTTGATAGGGCAGCGGTAGAGAACAAGGACAAAACAAGCCCCAGACTTTCATCAGGACGAAAATGAGAAGTTCGCGTTAAATATAAAAAAAAGAACATGAAAAATAAAACAAAAAATAGAAAAAAACACTTCAAAGACTGGCTGATGCCTAGAGCAGCTGGTGGCTTATCAGCAACTCCTGTTTTACCATGCATTACACATATCTAGAGCTCACCAGTGACAGCGGTTTCTATCGTAGGTATCATGCTCTACACACATATTGGAGCTCAACAGCTCATTCTTCACCTCCAAAAATTGCTGTGTCAGATTTTTGGTTCCAATCAGGCTCTTTGTCTTTACACACTATCTTGGACTAGGTTAGAGTATTAGAAAATTAGTCTTAACTGACTAAGACAATCTTTGCACCTAGTCAATACTTCTTGAATAAGATAAATCTAGCGACTGCGTTAAAATGAATAAAATAAATAAAACAAAATAAAACCAAATGGTACGAGATTCGAACCCCGGCTGTCCCTGTTATATAGAGCGACCACCTGGGAACTGTGTCAAATAACTATTCAGTAAGGTAATGAAACGGGGTATGACGAGTTGCAGATGGCAGCCCCCCCCCCCCCCCGATGCAGGATATGACCTTGGATTAAAAGTTCATAAGTGCTTCTAGACTCAGTCTCGAAGAACTTATTAGACCCTAGCCCTGAGTGCTTGTAGCCCGTTCATGGATTGCTTCGACTGCCATGATCAAGACGACATAAGAACCAACCAATTCTTAGATTTAATATAAACTAAGATAAGCCCCTCTTAGACTATCTATGTGCAGACTTGTGTCTTAATCAAGTCTAGATCAGACTGATGAAGGCCATGCAATGGTTGTTTCACACCGATGAGACGATAGCTAGACCCTAGAGTCAGGCTTTAGACTAAGAGAACAGACAGACATGGACAAAATAACATGATGGAATAATATCTAGAAAGATAGCAAAAATTTCAGCATAATCAAACTCAAATAGGCTAGACTGTTAGTCTATCTAGACTAGAGGGTCTTAGCTACAGATATCTAAGATGACAGGAGACACGATAGAAGACAAACTGCGAAGTAGCAGTCAAGACACTTACCGCAGTGTTTCGGTTGTGAAAGAATCTCTCCAGAGTTCACATTTTCCTCTGAAAGTCTGTTATCCGTCAATTTCATGTTTGTGTTATTGTCTTGGAACTTAATATCGGGTAATTGATAATTCTGATCATATAAAAGTTAGATAAAATATGTTTAGATTTGTTGAGAGGATTTCGGATTTCCGTCGGTGAAGGCAATGTTGTGCTTATTTTTCCTAGATTATGACGTCACTCTTACAAGCGATTTCATTGGTTGTTCTCATCGATCGACGGAGAAAAAAATCCCCTTTTCCTGTGTGTTGGTGTGCGTGCGTGTCACACTCGAACAACACACACACTATTTACACACACACACACCGTCGTTATCTGCTGGTCTGGATTCTTTTCCGTGTAGATTATTTCCATTTTTGTGTCAAGGCATTGGGAAACTATTTTTAGATCTATGAAGCAACATGATTTTTTTCTTAGTTTAGTTGTAAAACACATTTTTCTAGATTATCTAATATCAATCGAAGTGCTAGCCGCACTTATTTAATCACATCACCCTCGTTTTAGTGCTATCTGTCAAGTTCTATCTTCTAATTATTAATTATTGAGTTATGTACGTAATGAAATGCTGTAATGCAATAATGAGAAATTTTATCTTAAAAAAGCTACAAAGATAATATGTTAGATTTCTATCCCCTAAGTGAAATTTAGTCACCTGTCAACTTGAGATACAAAACTTTTCAACCAAATTGCTACAGCCATTTTGTTATCAACTATCAATTTATAGTCCGTGGCAATGGCACTTTAAAAAAAAATTAAAATAAAATAGGATTGAATTCAGCCTAAACAGTCCAGAGGAAATGAGGGCTAGCCTGACCTTTTTGTATAAATAAATAACCACTAAGAAAAGGAGTACGATTCTGTATTATTTCATCAAGATAGGATCAATCTTAACCCTTTCAATGCTAATGACACCAAAGTCGTCAAGTCAAGACTTGCCTGTTCTTATTTTGGATTAGAATTTGATCTGGCTGTAAAAGGGTTAAAAGTGTGTGTGTCGTATATATAGATACAGAGTGGACTTAGACTTTTCTGTCGGACAGCTACACCCTCACACTAAACATATATACATATCTGTCTGTTTAGTGTGAGGTCCCGAGTGGGGTCTATTCACATATATGGTATACAGTGCTCTACCAAGAGGGAGTAGGTATAGATAGATAGATAGATAGATAGATAGATAGATAGATGGATAGATGGATGGATAGATAGATAGATAGATAGATAGATAGATAGATAGATAGATAGATAGATAGATAGATAGATAG
>JAUEKZ010185911.1:2500-12914 GCA_031471865.1 Melibe leonina | reverse complement strand
AACCCCCCCCCCCCCCCCCCCCCCCCACACACACACATGGGTTAGGCCTTTTGTCAGTCTGTGTTTCTTTGCATTGTTATTATCATGGGTCAACTGAAAAGTCTTGTCGGCATCTTTTTATGTTAGTTTCATTTTTTACGAAATAACTGAAATTCATTAAACAAACAAAGGTGGAATTATCTTTTATCTTATATCTGATACAGCATATACAAAAGTTTGAGGGGAAAAAAAAGAGAGAGAGAGAGAGAGAGAGAGAGAGAGAAGGAGGAGGAGAAGTTTTTTTTAATGTATAATGGTTGGAAAAAGAGATAGATGAAAGAGAAAGTAGAGAAGAAGAAGAAGAAAGAGAGAGAGAAAGAGAGACATAGAGAGAAAGAGAGAGAGAGAGAGAGAGGGAGGGCGATAAAGAGAAATAGAGAGGGATGAAGAGCGATGGACAAAAAGAGAGAAGGTACGATGAAAAGAATAACATTAAGGGGTTCTAGCGGTGGAAGTACTGAATTTTAGAAAAATTACAACAGAAGAATTTTCAACTTGTTTATTTGAAAGACCATGATAAATAATGGGGGGAAAAATCCTTCTAAACGATTTATTGCATTTTGGTTGTCATGGTAACGGCGGCCATCTCGGATTTTTCGTCAGAGATTAGCCATATTTTTTAGTTCTAAAATCTCAGCTACTAATCACTTTATTACATTTTTTCTTTTGTAGTACAAAGATACACCCTTCCTACATATAGCTGACAACTTAAATTCAAAATTTTATATATACATAAAAAAATATATGATTTTTTGAAAGAAATGTCCAAGAAATTGTGCTAAAATTGCGTTCTATCTTTATTGAAACTATTAAATTCATCAAAAACCAAAAAATATAAAGCAAATCTAATTGGTTAGCTATTTACAACAGCCTTTTAACAAACTCTGTGCAAAAAATGAATTCCGTGACTGTCGTAATAGCTGAGATTTTAGAACTGAAAAATTGTCAAGTGGCGAAAATTAACTTTGTGAGAAATCTGCATGTAAAGTTTTTTGCCAAATTTTTGTACCTTGACTGAGAAAAACGTAGATTACTCATTTTTTTTTTCATTAGAACACTAATGAAACCCACATTAGAAAACTGAGATCTTGCCGGTTAGAATGATACACAGCAAGGCTACAATCCCCTGAATGAATGATGCCATTGCTAAGGTCTAAACCTTGAAAAGTATAAATCATTTGCAAACTTTAATTGAGGAGTGGGGGTACGAAAATGAAGTTTTTTCATTTTTATGGTTATGATTATATGTAAACACCATCAAAACATAAACTGGAATAGTGTATCTATATTGTAAGCCAGGTTTTCAAAAAGGGTAATTTTTATAAAAAAAAGCACCAAGATCTCACCACTAGAACCCCTTAAGACTTCTAATAATCCTCCCACACGTCAAGAATGATCGAGGGATACACGACATTGTTTCCTGCAGACCACTCAGAGCTAGTAGCCGACGAAAGTATTTTTGTTTTGTTTTTTAATGCAACGCGCCATCAATGAGATCACTCTTTGAAACATGTCCATTATTTCTTCTGACTTCCTCTTCCGGTCTCTCACAAAACAACGTCACTTTCTGTCAGTCCCACTGTTTCCTGCCTGTCAGCATTATCAGCTTACAATCTGGCATCCGTCATACTCCCTACTTCATTTTGGGCATTAGAGCCATCAAGCTTTGAGCACTTGACAATCGGCAAAATTAATAATTCATAAACTTTGGCTTCAATATAAAAAGCCCATTTCTTTTTCTCACGATGAACATTTTAATCATCGTGGCAATTTTACAATAGAAATCTTTCAGTGTTTGTGTGTTTGTTTGTGTGTCTGTGAGTGTGTGTGCGTGTGTGTTTGTGTGTGCGTGTGTGTCTGTTTGTGTCTGTTTGTGTGTGTTTGTGTCTGTTTGTGTCTGTTTGTGTCTGTTTGTGTCTGTTTGTGTGTGTGTTTGTGTTTGTTTGTGTGTGTGTGTGTTTGTGTGTGTGTATGTGTGTGTGTGTGTTTGTGTGTGTGTCTGTGTGTGTGTCTGTTTGTGTCTGTTTGTGTCTGTTTGTGTCTGTTTGTTTGTGTGTGTGTGTGTGTGTTTGTGTCTTTTTGCGTGTGCGTGTGTCTGTGTGTGTGTCTGTTTGTGTCGGTTTGTTTGTGTGTGTTTGTTTGTGTGTATGTGTTTGTTTGTGTGTATGTGTTTGTTTGTGTATGTGTTTGAATAAGAACATCAGGTCAGGGGTTCTAATCTCGCCTGTGTCATACATAATCCTTTCACTGCTAAAGACACGACACCCAAATGTTCAAGATTTGCTTGTTCTTATACCAGATAAATCAGATTTCAAGGAACTGACATATGCCAAACGCATGATCAGGCTTTTGGCATTTGTCAGTTCATTGAAATCTAATTTATCTGGCAGAAAAACACGTACATTTTCAAAACTTCAGACTTCGCTGTGAAAGGGTTAATACGTTAAAAATTGCCGTTCAGCGTTTGGCGTTGAGGGAATAGTACCAAAAGACTGGTTGGCCCGAGTGAGTTTTCGGTTATGTCTTTGTGGCAGCACATCTTTGCTTTTGATATTAAAAAAATGAAAAGTGGAGGCTTATATAACCCTGATATCCATCGCGCTTTAATACTCTTTTTTCTTTCTCCGGCCAACAGCAAACATTAAAACACATAGGACACGACAAGCGCCTGTTAGGCGTGTTAACAATTTGTTTGCGGGACAAAGACATTGCTGTATGGAGGGCCATGTACCCATTTTACTGCTGGGTTGGCAGTGGGGTTTTCTTGTCCCGGAAAAAAAATTCCGCCTCTGAAGGGAGATTGAACCAGGCACCTTCAGCACAACAGTCTGATACTCTACCAACTGAGGTATTTTGCCCCCGTAATAAAAAAAATGTTTTTTAAAAAAAGGGCGTTAAATTAGCAACAACGAACCAAGAACTAAGATGTTATGTTGGCTTTGGCAGCGTTGTCTCCATCGAAAGTAACCAAATATAGCACCTGCCACGGCACCCATGGCCTTGCCACCAACAGCAAACTAGCAGGAGCTTCATCTCAGTCTGTTGAATAGAGGGGATTCATCTGTGCGGCACTCCGTTCAGTCCCAACAGTTTTCAATTTACCTCGATGCTGTCTGAATAGCGGATTCCATTCCGAGTGAAGCCATACCAGTGTGATTCCGGGGAGAAGAAATTTCAATGCTGGGACAGTGTGCTGTCTTGTTTGCACAGACAGTACGAAGGAGGAGGAAGATGGAGAAGGAAAAGAAGGAGGAGGGGAGGAGGTATGAGGATGAGTAGGGGGATGAAGAAAAATGAGAAGAAGAAGAAGAAGAAGAAGAAGAAGAAGAAGAAGAAGAACAAGAACAAGAAGAACAAGAAGAACAAGAAGAAGAACAAGAAGAAGAAGAAGAAGAAGAAAAAAGAAAAGAAGGAGATGAAGAAGAAAAAGATGAAGAAGAAGAGGAAGAAGAACAAGAAAAAGAAGAAGAAGAAAAAAGAAAAGAAGGAGATGAAGAAGAAAAAGATGAAGAAGAAGAGGAAGAAGAAAAAGAAGAAGAAGAAGAGGAAGAAGAACAAGAAGAAGAAGAAGAAGAAAAAAGAAAAGAAGGAGATGAAGAATAAAAAGATGAAGAAGAAGAAAAAGAAGAGAGGAAAAAGGAAAAGAATAAAAAGAAGAAGAAGAAGAAGAAGAAGGAAAAGAAGGAAAAGAAGAAAAAGAAAAAGAAAAATAGGAGGAAGAAGAAGATTAAAAAGAAGAAGAAAAAGAAGAAGAAGAAAAAAAGAAAATAAGAAAAAGAAAAAGAAGAAGAAGGAAGAAAATAAGAAAAAGAAGACGAAAAAGAAGAAGAAGAAAACGAAGAAGAAAAAGAAAAAGAAGAAGAGGAAGAAAAAGAAAAGAAGAAGAAGAAAAAGATGAAAAACTGTAAGAATTAAGTCAACATATTGGTGTCAATCCCCTCTTCTTTAGAGACCTTGGTTTTAACGCTAAAAGACAAAATGTCCGACGACATTTTTGACACTTTGACAGTTGTAGTAGTCGCTCTTTTATTGTACAACAATTCTCCCTCTCCAACTCCCTCTTCCTTTCTCTTTTTATGTGTTGATATATTATATATTTTTCTCATTGTGTCCGTTTCTATCTTTATATATAGTATCTATGACTCTCTGTCTCCCTCTCTGTCTCTCTCGTTCTCTATCTATCGTTTTCTTCGCTCTTTCTATTTATCTTTCCTTCTCTCTCTTATACCTCTCTTTCTCTCCTGTTTTTCTCCGTATCCACCATATTTCTAATATCTTAGTATATCCTCCTCTCTCCCTCTCTCTCTCTCTCTTTCTCTCTCCCTTTTTCTCTCTCTCTCCCTCTTTCTCTCTCTTTCTCTCTCTATGTTTCTCTCTCTATGTTTCTCTCTCTCTCTCTCTCTTTCTCTCTCTCTCTCTCTCTTTCTCTCTCTCTCTTTTTCTCTCTGTGTTTCTCTCTCTTTCTCTCTCTCTCTCTCTTTCTCTCTCTCACTCTCTCTTTTTTTTGTTACTGCCTCTCTTTCTCTCTCTCAATCTTTCGAAACGCATAATAATTGAATCCACTTTGGATAGACATTATCATCTCAGCAAGCATCATATCGATAACATTCCTTGGGCGCCATTTCCATTACCAAGACCTGCATCAAACGAGCGATCCAAAAAGAACAACATCGCACAGACATAATTCAATCTAGACCCATCACAAATGGGCCGCGAATTTTGTCTCTCTGGCACATCATAATTTTGTGTGATCACATTATCAAATTGCAGCAGTAGTAGCTTCGATATTGCTCATAAAATATCAATCTAAATCGATTTGTACTTGATAATTGTATCACAGTTTTTGATATGACATCGATAAGCTATTCGTGCATCAAACATTGACCAATGTTGGCATAACTTCGTTAAATTTGCTCAACCGAGAGAGCCTCAGATTTTGTATTGCTTAAGTCCTGGATTCGATCGCCCCTGTGGAGAAGACTTTTTCTCCTTCGGACTGGAAAATTCCACTGTTAACCAAGCTGTAAAATGGGTACCTGGCCTCCAATACAGTTGGGTTGTCCCGACTATAAACTGTAACAACATAAGGAGCAATGCTTTTTGGATAATAGCGTAATTTAAGTCGCACCAGGCGAGTGTTCACTCGAATGTTTTACCAAGTCACAATATACTGTCACCGAGTCAAGTGTCTGTAGCCATATTCCAATAACGATGAGTGTCTGGCGGGGATATATAATGCTAAAATGGCAACATACAGTCTGAGATATGACGCGGCTGTGGTTCACACTAATGAATCTACCTGTTCCGACCTGGGCACTAACCCTTTGAAAATTTGATTCTACCAAACTAAAATATGCAAATTCTTCAAAATATAAATGTTCTCATACCAGATAAATCAGATTTCAGTGAACTGACATATGTCATATGTCGGTACACTGAAATATAATTTATCTGGCATAAGAATGGCATGTCTTGAAGATTTTGGAATCTTTAACTGTGAAAGGGTTAACAATTGACTGTATGCGTTTGATCAAAATTCTCAAAACAAGAACATAAATGATAACACTGCAGAGGTCAAGGTGGGGGAGAGAGAGAGAGAGAGAGAGGGAGGGAGGGAGAGTGGGGAGGGGAAGAGAGAGAGAGAGGGAGGGATTGAGAGAGTGAGGTAGAGAGGAAGGGGGAGGGAGAGGAAGGGAGAGAGGGAGGGAGGGAGGGGGAGGGCGAGAGAGAGAGAGGAGAGAGAGAGGGAGGGAGAGAGAGGGAGGGAAAGGGAGGGAGAGAGAGAGGGAGAGAGAGATAGAGAGAGAGATAGATAGAGAGACGAGAGAGAGAGAGGGAGGGAGAGAGAGAGGGGAGAGAAAGAGAGATAGAGAGAGATAGATATTTCACTAACACACATGGCTCTGCGATGCTGGCAGTGGCAGGGGGAAGTGAAATCTATTTTACTCCTATTAAAAGAGACTGCTGAACCTGTGGTAGAGCATGGAAGAGAAAGGTCTCAGGCCGAAACGTTGATGTCATTTTGTCGTGTCTTTGCCTATTCTTATTAATCGTTCTGTTTCATTTTCTCATGTTACTGCTTGCATATCAAAACCATGTTGTGATTATGACGTTGGTAATTAAAAAAACCCATTATGGGTAAGTATGTGAAGCTATGGAGCTGGTGTCATTAGGTAATGTCACATTCCTATCATCAAACTTCCGGTAACCATGGACACGCACTGTCGCGCACATCACTGCACCGGAACTCTGTTTATCTCTTACTGCCGTTAACTTCAATGGAAAGCCTCTTCGGGCTGGACAAGTCCTTGTTACGTTTTGGGCTCTGCTTTGCTAAATTAAGGCACTCGTTGTTGCACTAAGTTTGTTGTTGCTGTTGTTGGTTTTTCTATAATAAATTCTTTTTGATTTCCAATCAGCACTTAGACTAAAAAATTATATTATCAATGATAATAATAATAATAATAGTAATTATAATGATGATGATAATAATAATAATAATAATAATGATAATCATAATAAAATAATAATAACCATGAGAACAATAACGATGATGATCGTTCTGTTACTGCAATGTGAGAGAGAAAACAGTTTTAGAGTGTATATAAAACTTCAAAATCTCAGCAATAGGTTTTGAAACAGTTTTGATCAGCATGGCCATTGTCCCCTCTGACAATGCACGATATGCGTTGAATCAAAATTCTGACAACAATATCAGCATTGTACTAACACACACACATACACACACACACGCACACTCATACACGCACACTCACACGCACATACACACACACACACACACACACACGCGCGCACACACATGTACGTACACACGCACACGCACGCACACATACACACACACGCACACACACGCACACTCATACACACACATACACACACATACACACACACGCGTACACACACACACGTACACGCACACACATACACACACATACACACGCACACACGCATACACACACTCGCAAACACACGCCCACACACGCGCACACACACATACACACACACGCACACACACGCCCACACACGCGCACACACACATACACACACACACACACACAAATGTGTGTGACGATATTATTGAGTGAAAAACAAAGTGATGAATGTTTCTTTTTTGTTGCTGGCAGGATGAAAACATGTTATAATTATGACGTCAAACGCAAACGGGTTATGCAGGGCAGGGGAACCATCCATCTCCGGGGGAACTCCAAAAAAGAGAAATGAGGTATAAGAGATGGTCATTCTGCGTGATAAAATATCTTTTTTAAAAGTAACCAATCGTGACTTTTTGTCAATATTAATGTTCCGACTTGACATATTTATTTAGACCCCCTGTGTATTCTGTCAGACAACCCACCAACTAACAGACGGGCGGAGGACAAGACGATGGGGTGGGGGTGGGGGGGGGATGGGGGGGGGTCGGTTGGGATTGGGGCAGATTTCTGCTTATCAAACATTGTCTCCCATCTTTATGTAATAAATCTTCTTCCGGTGTCTGACTTCCGTTTCTATGGGAAGCAGACGGACGTCTGTTTGTTCTGGTTTGTTTTTACTTATTAAACTCGTCTTGTTATCTTGAACACCCAAGGTTGTACAACACGATGTTAACCCTTTAACTACTAAAGACACAAAAATGTTCAAGATTTGCCTGTTCTTACACCAGATAAATCATATTTCAGAGAACTGACATGATTATCAGGCTTTTGGCATATTTCAGTTCACTGAAATCTGATTTATCGGGTATAAGAACAGGCAAGTTTTGAGGATTTTGGTGGCCTTAGCAATGAAAGGGATAACCCTGATGTTTATATATTATGGCTACAGATTCATAATAATAACATTGTCTTTAA
Source organism: Melibe leonina (assembly GCA_031471865.1). Classification (NCBI taxonomy): domain Eukaryota; kingdom Metazoa; phylum Mollusca; class Gastropoda; order Nudibranchia; family Dendronotidae; genus Melibe; species Melibe leonina. Next base: position 5,007 of record JAUEKZ010185911.1, on the reverse strand, counting down.
GTAACACCCTCATTGGGTTTCGGAGGAAATTCTCTGTTTAATACCGCAGCTTCAGTTTTGTGACAGGAATCGATTTTCTCCTGTCAAGGTTTTAATATTTTTGTTGCTCTGCAATATCTCATAACGGAGCTGGTCTAGCATTATGGCATATTATTTTACTTTTAGAAGTTTTGACGTTTCCATAAGAAAGACGAAACTTTTATGTATTTTTGGTCGTTTTGCAATCATAACTAATCCATATTTTATCCCAGTAACTTCCGGTAACATTAGATGAACATCCGCTTGTTATGCTACTCCAGTTAAAGTCAACTAGTTGAGATTGTAAACCCGCAAAAACTTTCATTTTTCTTTTTTTATTATTCTTATCCTTTTGATACCTTTAAAACCTCTAAAAGGGATATCATATTATACCACTATGCATATGCTAGGGTAGGAGTAGGGGTGGTCTTGCCATCATTCTAATATCATACTAGATCGATATAAAGTGAAGAAATATGTAGAGCTGAAAATATCTTTCCTTTCAAAACCAAAACCATCTCGGTCATAACGACATGTTAACATGAAAAAGTAAAAATAGTAAAGCACGATGAGCACAATTCGTGGATATCAGCGATATATAAGCCTCCACTCTAACCCTTTCACGGCGAGGTATGATTTTAACCCAACTGAAACATGCAGAATCTTGAAAATGTAGGTATTTTTTTAGATCAGATACATCAGATTTCAGTAAATTGACATAATATGCCAAAAGCTTGAAATTCAGGCTTTTGGCAAGTCAGTTCACTGAAATCTGATTTATCTTGTATATTACATAAAGACAGGCAAATTTTAAATATTTTGGCGTCATTAGCATTGAAAGGGTTAACAAGAGCGGATGTCTCTAGACAAGTGTACATAGAAATAAACGAAAACCTCACTTCAGTCTGTAATCAAGTCACAGTGTACTGACACATAGGCCAACAAGTCTTATCACTGTTCCCGAGCTCTTGGTGCGACAGCTACTGAAATGCTGATTAGGTATAAAACGGAAAGGATTCGAACCCTTGACCAACGGGGGCGCAAAAGCTGAGTTGGTAGAGCATCAGACTGCTGTGTTGAAGGTCCCGGGTTCAATCCCCTTCAGAGGCGGAATTTTTTTCCGGGACCAGAAAACCTCACTGTCGATCCAGCAGAAAAATGGGTACCTGGCCCTCCATACAGCAGTGTCTTTGTCCCACAAACAAATTGTAACACGCCTAACAGGCACTTGTCTTGTCCTATGCGTTTCAATGTTTGCTGTTGGCCGGAGAAAGTAAAAAGTGTAAAGCGCGATGAGCACTCGTGGATATCAGCGCTATATTATAAGCCTCCACTTTACTTTTGACTTTTTTTTACATTGCGCAAGAAAATAAAAACCATAAGTGTCGTTTGCAGGAATCAAACCAGATGGCTGCCATGTCTACCTCCATACCCTCAGTGTTATGATAACAGATTGGAAAACAGTCACAATTCCTTGATTCGATGAATAAAAGTAAAGAATATATTATCTCATCTTATCGTATCTTAACCCTTTCACTGCTAAAGACATTTAACTCTTCAATTTTACCTGTTCTAATACCTGATTATTCAGATTTCAGTGAACTGACATATTATGGCTAAAGCCTGAAATGTTGGCATATGCCAGTTCACTGAAACCTGATTTATCTGGTATAAGAACAAGTACGTTTTCAAGATTTTGCATACCTCCGTTGGGTTAGAATCAGACCTCGCTGTGGAAGGGTTAAACACTCTCCTCCACCCGTACTCATCAGTTGGTTCCAAGTCCTTTCCAGTTCCGACTCCCGGTTCCATTTTCCAATCAGACCCATCAATCGACCCGTTTTCCATTTGTCACTCTTGTTCAAATATCAATAATATATTTGCTGTTTGCCTTTTTGAAATCCGATAATTTATTTACGAAGTGTATAAATAAAAAAAATAATTTAATTCTATAATTATCACCGAACCCCTCTGAGGGCCTTTATAGGGCTCTAAACTGCATTCCGCTTTGATTATTTTTTTACTCGTATAATTATCGAGACACAATTCGGCGGTGTCATGATAATTATTGTAAACATAAACGTCACGGTCTGTTTAGCTGATTGGCAGAGCGTCAGCCTTCAAACCGGTAAGATGGCGGTTCTATCCCTTGTTAGGTCATACCTGAAAGGTCACAATGGTCATTTCAACCGCTTTCCCGCCAGGCGCTCGAAGTTATAGGAACAGTTTAATATGCGTTGTTGTTTCTAGAATAAAAACATGTCAATTTTTTCACAAGTTTTTTGCCTTGAGCATGATGGTTAAAATGGAAACATGCGAAGGCTACAAGGCATGAACGATCAGGCTCACATTTTGTCTGGTTTTTGTTAAAAAAAAAAACCCCAACGCTTTTAATTTCAAAACACACATTATTCCATGGCAGTAGCTTTTAAAAACAGCACCAAAAAATGTAAATTCAGATCTTCTAGTGCCCAGTGACTGAAACGTTT
>JAUEKZ010185900.1:0-12914 GCA_031471865.1 Melibe leonina | reverse complement strand
GGACAAAGTTCAAAGTCAGGGGGATTTGATTTGAAACCATCAGGTTGTAAAAAACCAAGGGACAGCAAAGAATTCAAGAAGCAGACCTCTGTGTTTCACTAAGTCATTCCAAAGCAAGGGCTGCCAGAAGCAGCGTCATGGACACAACACAGAAATATTTCTGGATAAAACCACAAGCCCATTATTGGTTGCTAAGACCTACAAACCACACGCCCCTTATTGGTTGCTAAGACCTACAAACCACAAGCCCATTATTGGTTGCTAAGACCTACAAACCACACGCCCATTATTGGTTGCTATGACCTACAAACCACAAGCCCATTATAGGTTGCTAAGACCTACAAACCACAAGCCCATTATTGGTTGCTATGACCTACAAACCACACGCCCATTATTGGTTGCTATGACCTACAAACCACTAGCCCATTATTGGTTGCTATGACCTACAAACCACAAGCCCATTATTGGTTGCTATGATCTACAAACCACCATAATGCTAAGCCTTTTAAACAATCAACACACACAGAAATAAACACTTAGCCATGGGACTGAACCCTTTTCAGAGAAAAAAATGTTGACTCTGTGTCTGATGTTGGAGGTGTGTGTGTGTATGTGCGTGTCTGATAATGTAACTTGTATGTATGTATATATGCACATGTTTTTTTCTATTTTTTCGATGTTCTTTATCTAACCATAACATCTTGGCATAGGGCCAGAACGTAGATTTTTTGTCTTGTCTTGTCCCCTACCACTGGCCTATCTACCACTCCTTCAGTATTGCCATTCATATCCACAGGCCAAGCGATTTACGGAGATTTTTTGTCTTGTCTCGTCCCCTACCACTGGCCTATCTACCACTCCTTCAGTATTACCATTCATATCCACAGGCCAAGCGATTTACGTAGATTTTTTGTCTTGTCTCGTCCCCTACCACTGGCCTATCTACCACTCCTTCAGTATTGCCATTCATATCCACAGGCCAAGCGATTTACGTATATTTTTTGTATTGTCTCGTCCCCTACCACTGGCCTATCTACCACTCCTTCAGTTTTACCATTCATATATACAGGCCAAGCGATCCCCCCCCCCCCCCCCACCCCAATTTTTCGAACAACCCCTTCATCCTAACAATGTCAACTCACAGTCCACGTAGTTGGGATGGTCCCTCAGGATGATCCTGTAGTACTTGTCTGCCTTGTCAAACTCGTGCAGCGCTTCGTACAGACGTGCCAGATTGTATGTTGTCGACACAGAGATGGCGCTGAAGTAGTTCTCGTCGTGCTGGGCGTCTGTCTTGGAGCGTTCCAGGGAGGCCTCATAGTATTTCTGCAGCATGTGAAGTAAAAAAGTAAGTCCTTTCTTTAGAGCCATGGAAGAACATGTAAATTTTGAAAATGTTTAAGTTAGAGTCAGTAGAATCAGACCTTGCTGACAGACAAAATACAATCTACTGGTTAGCCAATTTGGGGTTTTAAAAGTATGTCCCCTGTTGATGACATTTATAATGTAAAATGTGACACAGGATGAAAAAAACTGATGTGATGCTAAATCATGGTATTTAAATTGAATTAAACTTAAATATGGGAAAAAAAATTGGGGGATTTATTTAAGAAATAAAAAGAAAAAACCCAAAAATGTGAGAATATTCGAATCAAATAATAAGACAGAGGAAAAAGAATTCAAAAGAAATAATTTACAATCAAATAAAAAAGGATTTCAGGTATAAAAAAAAAAGTTCACAGCAAAGACTTTTTCTGAATTCAACGTTGGGCGATTCCACTTACCCTGGAATCTTCAAAGTTCCCAAGACGGAAATGAAGAGCTGCGACATTGTTGAGTATTTCAGGCGGGATGTCAGCCTCCACTTTATCTGTCAGGATACGGGTGGCCGTGCCATAGGCAGACAATGCTCCCTGGATGGAATAGATTAGATTGAGTCAAGAGAAGAGAAAAAAAAAGGAATATAATAACCACCTTTCAAGTGCCATTGCAAAAATCAAAACAACAGTATCAGAACTCGGTACATATTTCAATCTGTATATTAAGAAAAAGACAGTATTCTCCTCTTCAGGTTTTTTTTTCACTGTAATATTTATACTTTATGGAGGAAAAAAAAAGACAAGAACCAAAAAATTAGCAGAACAAAAGTATAAGCAAAAAAAAAGAAGGATAAAAGGAAGGGGAGGAAGAAAAAGAGGAGGAAAAAAAAAGAAGAAGAGGAAAAGAAGAAAAGACAGGAAATGGGTCAGTCACCTGTACGTCGGTTTGCTCTAGAATCTGGGCCAGCTCAATCCAGGCCTCCACGTCATCAGGGAACTGCTCTGTCACTTTACGCATGTGTTGCTGTGGAACAAGACAAACAAAACAACCATAAATACGGAACAATGACAGTCATGATAAAATTATTACAAAAATAGTAGGAGATTTCTTTCGTGATGAGAAACATACATTTTAAAGCACTAGTAAAAAAATACCGTTCTCACACTACATTTTGATACGGAAAAAAAAAAAAGCCTTGGCAGATCATTTCCATTCCGTGCGATCCATAAACTTAAAGCAACAGTTAAAAATAAGATTTCAAAATATCAGTGATGATAACAGCAAATTCTCAAAATGGCAGAAAATTATCGGCACTTCAGAAATATGCGCAAAACCAACAATACTTCCCCTGTCATCCCATTTAAACTTTAACGATAATAAAAGAGGAACAAATCTGGGGTTAAAAAACCCAACATCGCTACAAAAAACCCAGAAAAAAATGTACACTTAAACCTCGTTATACCGCCTGGTGCAGGGAAAACACAGTTTGCTGTCTAACGAGAAGTATCTATTAAATGTAAGTCATCAATTTTAATGTTCCTAAAAAGATGGTGGCAGAAGACAAGAATGGTGATATAACGGGTGGTGGTATGACGAGGCTTAAGTGTACAATAAAAATACAGACGTGAGCACTGATCCTTGGCTGGTACACAGTCTTTTCTCACCTTGGCAATGTCCCTCTTCTCCTGGTCTAGATGGTTGGCGTACAGAGATCCCAAAATCTTCATGGTTTCATAGTTGCCTGGCTGAACCTTTAACACCTTCTCAAAACATTGGGCAGCCTGTAGATAACATATTCTCTTTATTATTTCTTTTTTTTCTCCTAAAGATGCTTTCGTCAAATTACATAAAATGATTGGAACAAGCAATGTAAAATTCAAAATAATAAAACAATTTGATGTACTATCATACTGTGTCATGTACTATCATACTGTGTCTAGGGAGAGTGTGAAACCCTTGGATATTTTGTGTGTATATTTATTTATATAAGTGCATGATCTTTTGTGCTGTACCTGCTACATGTGTGAATAACTTGATTAACATTCACAAGTAAGGATATAAAAAATTTCAACTATAACTCTCTAACCCAAAAGAACATTGGTCATGCAAAATGTTCAAAATTTATGAATTTGAGGCTTTTGGAATATATCTGTCCACTGAAATCTTATTTATCTGGTAGAAGAACCAGAATCTGCAAATCTTGAATATTTCGATGTCACCAGTCAGCAGTGCCTGTTAAAACATTAGCATTGAAAGCGTTCAAAAGAAGCAAATGACCTACATTGTCATTGTCTCCCCTGAAGACGTACATCTGTCCCAGTCCAAAGAACGGCAGCACAAAGTTGCTGGGGGCAAACTGCGTGGACTGGTAGTAGTACTGAAATGCTTGGTCATAGTCCTCCTGGGGAAACACACACACAAAACAAATTCAACGGGAAATGGTGAGGATTATGTTAATTCAGAAAAAGAAGACTGACCTCTGACCCCATTACCTGCTCAATTCAATAGACTAGTCACCGATCACCTTTAACTCCTTCTCCAACTAACAAGGATTCAATACACTAGTCCCACATCACCTTTTACTCCTAATCAGTCCATCTTTCTCTGAGCGTACAACTAGGTGGACAAGAAGGTCCTGAAACATTAGGTTCCACTGTGCTAAAAACTCATACCAAATAACATCAAGGCTCAGAGCTCCTGACCAGTCGACTTTTCTCGTAATTTACAACGAGGTGGACAAAAAGGCCCTAAATATATATCACTCCCGCTGTGTTCATAACTCCTGCAACAGCAAGGTCATGTACAACATCAGACGCAACAGGGATATGGGTCAGAGTGTTGTCATTGCATTTCAACTTGATTCTCATGTCACATTCTCACCTGTACATGGAAGGCCCTCGCCAGCTGGTAGGTGCTCTCAGCTCGCATGGCTTCACTCTCCGTGTTGTGGAAGGCATGCAGTGCCAGATGTTGAACTTTTTGATAGTCCTTGAAAAATAATAATAATAATTTTAAAATAAGAGCAAAGTAAGTTTTATTTCATTTTTAAGAAAAGATAACATGGTGCAAGCGGGGAAAAAACGAAGCAGAATATGATGTTTAAATGTTTCACAACTATTAAAAACTATACCAAGATGGTATCAAATTGTCTCATTACAACAATTACATTGTCAGCTTCAGTCACAAACTTTACAGCAGATCATCCAAATTGCTTTAAATCATTGACGCAAAGGAACATGAAAAGCAGACAGTCCCCTAGAAAATGAATAGAAAAAAACACTAAACCAAGGTACACCCCTCCCTTACCTCAACAGGCAAATCTTGAAGATTTTAGTGTATCTAGTAAGTTTGATTAGAAACAACTTCAGCATTAAAAGGGTTACTAAAAAAAATAATTTTCAAAAATTACTAAAATCGACTCTTCTTGACTCCCTCTTGTTAAAAATTGTAATTCTGCAATATCAATTTTACAAAACCAAACAAACCTTTTTGTAAAAGAAATGATTTGCCAGATGGTTGAGCACCATGGGGTTGGAGGAATCGATGGTGTACGCCCGGGACAGAAGCTGCACTCCGTTCTTGATGGATTCCTGAGTCTTGGAATTCAGCTCCAGAATAGCCAGCCCAACCAGCGCCCCCACACACTGCGAATCAAGCTCAAGAGCTCGCTCAAATGCCATCCTGGACAACAAAATCAGATGTAAAATAAAACATCATCTGAGTGCAAGTAGGGTTGAATCAGAAAAAAAAACCGGCAGCCCAACCGAAATAAAACCATCAAGGCTAATTTTGCCGGCAAGTATGTATTGAAACCCTTTTAGCCACATATTCGTTTCAAAATGGACATAATTAATTCAACATGGATATTAGCAGAAAAAGAAAACAAGCAGGAAGTTTTTTTGCCTGCAAGTATAGTGTTCCAAGCTCATTTTACCGGCAAAAAAAAAAACTAACAAAAAACAGCCTGACACCTATGCAATACTGACTCACAAAGCTGATTACATAATTTAAAAAACCCAGAAATCTTCCCCCCCCCCCTAAAAAAAACAAATGTTAGCCATAAACGCTTTGTTGTCAAAGAAGAGTTTTCCCTAACCCAAATTGTGTGTTGGTACCCATTTTACACCTAGGTGGAATGAGGCAATTGGGGGGAAAATTTCCTTGCTGAAGGAAAAAGGGTAGTGCCGCTGCAATGAATTGCACCCTGTCTGCATAGATTTTGCAGTGTGTCACTAACTACCAGTTTGGCTATCCTGTCTGCCTCCTGTGCAGTATCACATATATATTATAATACAAGCATTCTTCCCAATGGGTCAAAGTTTGGTTGATAGAAATTTCTTGAGAGTTTCTCTTCAACTTGGTGAAAAAAATTCTGCAGAAAATTTCGTCATCTCACAGAACGTGCAGTTTCCAGAGATTTGCTATTGCCAACAGAACAAAAAACCTCACATCATTTACCCCTTTAATACTCAATATTTACATTGATATTATCAAGTCCTTCATGATAGAGAATGCCTTTCCTTCGAGAAAAAGCATTAATGAATTACATCCTCCACAGCCAACTGCACTACCATACTCTCACCTGGCCTTTGGAAGACGGTTTAGTTTAACGAAGCAATGGCCCATTCCGAGACGAACAGAGGCAGGACAGGTTGGGTTTGTGCGGAGAGCTTTCTTGTAGTATGCCAACGCTCCTCTGTAATCCTTCTTGTTGAAAGCAATACAAGCTTTACCCAGCAGAGATGGAATATTGTTGCTGGACTAAAAGGGCAAGGAAATAAATGGAGAAAGAAAACTTAAAGGATAAGAATGAAATTTTAGAATGAATTTTATAAAAATGAATAAGAAAAAAATAATCTGAATAACATTCTTTTACATCTCTGTTTGTCGTTAATCATTGATTAAAAATTACAAAACAGTTTATAAAAGAAACTAAGCGTCGTTTGCAAAACAAAAATAACAACAAACCATTAAGATGTGATTGCTCAACACAATAAATGGGCTCATATTCTCGGCACACTGAGTGGTAATAATAATCTTAAAATGATCCACAAAGGAAAGAACTTGGCTGGCAATTAGTAACAATTTAAAAGGAAAATGGTGGCAGGGTTAGTTCCCACTCAGTACCATTTTCTGTTTTCCAATTTAGTTCTCTATCTGAACTGCACATTATTTCAAATTTGACTCAATTTTTATTATAAATGAATTCCAGTGTTTGCTCCCCACCTTACAATTTAAAGTGGCACTTACGACTTACAATACGATACTTATAAGAGGGAGACCAGTTTGTACCTGATTGAGGACAAAGTTGAACTGTGCATCAGCCTGGTCCATCTTGTCACCTTCCAGCAGGCAGAAGTAGGCTCTGCCCAGCAAATGGTTCTGGAGGAGTACAAAGACATGGTGAAGAGAAACAATATCATGACTGCATTACAATAATAATATGATATACATTAACGGCAGGAAGACTGAGGATGAGATAAGACAAGATTTGATTGTAAAATATATTGAACATTACAAATTAAATAAAAGCCTTGTGGTCGCACGACCCTTGCCGTCAACTGTTCATCATTGTTCATTAGATATGAAGCATGCAATGACACAGTCACATAACATGGTTAAACAAGGAAACTCCATCACTAAACCCAAAATCATTTCACCCTGTGGGAGAAATATAACAAAATATGCTCAACTTATTGATAATGAATAGATATTCCATTAATTTCCATATTTAACTGATCAGAAAAGGTAATCACTATAATCAACTATAAAATTAATGTAGTATGTGTACGTGTCGGTACGGTACTAAATGTAAAGTGCCTTGAGCCTATTAATGATGGGGTAGTGCGCTATATAATAAGTAATATTTATCATCATCATTATTATTCCACTTACCTGGTCGTACATAATGATTCTGTCAGCAGTCGAGTACAACAAAGTGGCCTTGGTGAAGATATCTCTCTTCCTGTCTTTGTTTTTCTCCTTGTGCGCCTGCTGCACATAATAGGCAGCCAGTGTGTCCAGCGAACGCATCTGGTCCTTCTCCACCAAGGGGTAATCCAGGCTGGCATCTGTACGAGACGCTTCCAAAATCTTGACAAAATCATCCACAAAGCCCTGCTTGTAATATTCCAACTGAGGAAAATATATCAAAAGAAGAGGGAAAAAGATTATTCTTGAAAAAAAAAAAGATAAAAAAACTGCTATTGCATTGCAGCCTGTCATTTCAAAATATGCGTACACATTCTTCATTCTTTCAAAGAATAACAGTAGCCATCATACGTATGGGTGCAAGTGCGCAAATTTTAAAATCCTGCAGACCACCCGAAAAAGGCCCATCAGGGTTCATTTTGCATGCAAGTATGCATTGTATCCCTTTACCATATAATATATGGTTGTTTTCATAGTGAGCCAAAGGGTGCTGATGTTCATTCTGTCGGCACAGGTATAGAACTCCCAACATTTTACTGGATCACCACAAAAGACTGGCAGTCAACACCCATATTAATTTCACACGATAAAAGAAATTAAAAAATACTTACCGCCAAAGTCACCCATATGTGGAGAGGGGTCACTTCCTGCCTCAAAATACTAAGGACTTCTTCCCCCTCAGGCAACTGATTGAGGTCAAGTTCTATGACCTGAAACAAGGCAAAGTCGTGTGTGTTCAGTTCATTTTCTCTTGAAATAACAATAAGTGACCTTTCAAAGTGTGACACAAATTTTATGAACTGCGTTTTCCATGATGCTAAATACCATAGGTCTATATAGTCTATTCATGGTTCATTTTCGTTATTTGGTAGCCCTCAAAAGATTGAGGAACTCTACTTTGATATTTCTGTTCTATTTGTCAAAATAATTTGTAAATAACTCTAGATTAAGGTGAAATAAAGCTGATATAAATTGAACACATTATCCGTGAAAAAAAAAACAACCTTAATACTGGGGTCTTAAAAAAAACAAACCCTGAAAACTTGTTATCGATATTGGGTAACAAACTATCGGCTTTCAACAGCGGGTATTTAGAGCGAAAATAATGGCACTTAGGGAAGACCCCTGGCTTATCCATGTGGAATAGAACTCACCTCATCAGTGTCCCTCAAAGGGATTTCAATAGATCCTCCCGAAGAGGACATGGACATGATGCTAAATTACACTTTACATTCACAGAAAATGAAATTTACTTTTTTTCTGTATGGGTGATTAGAGTTGAATGTTGGCAGTTTGCAGTGTGCAGTTTAGCAGTTTGGATGTATACCCTTCGGATTTAACCCATGTCGATTGTAAAATAATAGATTTTTCTTAATTTGAAATACAGTTCAGTCTTTGAGTTCTAAGTACTTAGAACACAAAGAGTTCAGTTCAATGAGGATGCTTTATATATATCTCCTAATTATAATATATCATACTATTGAACTTAGCTGGTTGAATTTTGCCACCCCTCTCCACCCGACGTTGAACGAGGTTCTTTTATCTTTGGAGTTTCAAAAACTGTATGGAAATCGAAAGTAAAAATAAGACTGTGATGTAAACAATTCAGGTGATCTCTTGACCAGTCCAAGAGAAAATATTTGACCCTAACAATCCTAAGAGAACCCAAACAAAGCTGTGCAACGTTCGAATATCGCCAGTAATCCCGAAATCTGTGTAAGACCATCCATTTTGAAATAATTCGCAATATCTACAAGCATCACACAATGAAGAAACAGTTTGCTACTTTGTAAAGTTGACCCTTGCTGGAGATGGCACAAAGCTAACTCATTTAAATCTTTCGCTTTGCTTTCTCTATGTATTTAAAATGTTGAGTACTGAAATGCTTGTATTTTACACCATAACACCTGATACAATAGCTGTCAGATTATCCTAATCCAAGAGTAGAGGAATTCTGATTTAGTCTATTATTATATTAGGAGGGCCTAATACAATTAGAGTGTCTAAGGATGTCAAATAGTAAGCTATGTGTTTGTTTTTTTGTCATGATAAAGTTTATTACGGTCAAATAACTCCCCACATAAAATATTTTCAAGAGACAAACAACCAAGTGAGGAATAGAGTTTACATACATTATTTAACCATTAATTCCTGTTTTCAGAAACAAAGATCATATACACGCATCTTGACTTCATCCATCATGTCTAACACGGTTCTAAGATTGAAAGTGAAACAGCTGTACAAAACAGTGAGTTGTCTTTGATGGTGTTGGTCTGCGTAATAGTAATAGTCTTTGATATATGAAAAATAGTACAGTGCTCGCCGGATTCTAGCACACCGGATTCTAGCACACCGGATTCTAGCACACTCTGCAGTACAGAACGCTAAGTCAAGGTTACCGATTTTTTCCTATATAATATGTCTTCAAAACAGCACGGTAGCATCGCATAACAGCACGGTTCATCTCTCTGAATTGAGTTTGAAATAAGTATCTTTTTAAAAGAGTTAACGTCTGTAGCTTCCAAAATATTTTTTTTTTTAATAATAGAGAGAAATGAGACTAAAATCTACATCTGAGTGTCAGCTGAAAAATCCATTTTACCTCTGACAAATAATAGGTAGACTTATTGTTTATAATTTGACGGTATCTGTCCATGCAATTTATTATTGATTAAGTCTATTCTAATCTTCAACAGTTTGGGATGGAAATAGTGTGTAATACACATTTTATTCTTCTTTTTCTATTAATTTTCCTTCAGTATTTTGTTCTGGATTGATAACATAACGTTTTTTTACACATCTCAAAACATAAATTTCTTCAATTGATTGTAGCTTTCTGCTCATTCTTTCAGCTCCTCCACCTGGGCAGAGAATATCCCAGGGGGGCAGATTTCTTCCGGACTCGTCTTCATGCGGCATTTATGAAGAATAAGGATGTCTCAGACCCGAAGGAGATTGAATTGCTCATTGGAAGAGGAGAATATGTAGTGAAAGAGTTAGAGGCTCTCTACATGCTCAGGAAATACAGGACTTTGAAGAAACGCTACTATGAGGACAGTTAGTGCTTGTGTTGAGAATGAAAGGTTATCAATCAATATATCTAAACCCTTGTTTTAAAATTGTATTTTTATATTCTTTTCAGGATTTTGTACAAATGCCTTAACATAAATGATGTAAATACAATATCTAAAAAATAACTGTCGTGTGGAATAGGAGGATTTTGATAAGAAGCATAAGTGTGAGAACTGTAGTAGATGATGTCATGGATTGTTATAATATGTTGGTTTATCTCCCTTACATTAAGTAATAGATCACACATTGTGCAGTTGAAGAGTGATTTTTCCCCATAGTTTTGTCAAACAGGTTTATTTTCTATACGTGTATGCAAGAGTGTTATGTGGTCTAGGTGTCCTAACATTTTTATTGTCAAGTGCCCCCGTGCACTATTCAAGTGTAAGGACAAGAGCGCTATATAAATGAATATTTTTTATTATAATTATTATTGTTCCTACTGCAGTGGGCAATCCAGCACTCGAAAACATCCTCTTTCTCTCTATACCCATCTCGCAACCCCCTTTGGTTCACTTCCCACAGACTACAATTCACATAGCTACGGGGTATCTATTCTTTGGATTCAATAAACTTTTTTGGCTGTCCTGAGATTTAGTTGGTTGAATAGGTAGTGCAAGCCATTAATATATGTACATTATATACAGACATTATGCTTCAATATAAGTGTACAGTGTAGTGAACTGGGGTTGGGGAGGGGTTGTGTTTTGGTGTTTAATTTAAGTTTTGCCTGTACGTCTTGTAAGAAAAGGATGGTGGTGTCATTGTATGTTACTTGCTTTGGGGTGGTTTGGATCTAATTGACTTGTGTTCCTTGTAAGCCTGGTAAGAGATGGATGATGGCGTCATTGTCACCCGCCTAGCTTGTCCATTGCATGCTGAATCAGCCTCTTGGAGTGCTGATGCTATAACTTGAGTTTTTATATAGCGCAATATCCACTAAACATGCTGAAAGGGCTTTACAAGGGGTCCCTGGCCAACTGCAACATTCAAGTTACAGGACATGACATGCTGCCTTGTTTATTTATATTTGGACAGGGACAACATTGTTCATGACCAGTTACTCATTTTACACCTGAGTAGGGTGAGAAAATGTGAGTTAAGCGCATTTTCAAACGACTTAACTTTGCGCTGTCACAGGATGTGAACCAGGGACCTTTTAGTCACAAGGCTAACTGCCTAGCCACTAGGCCACAGAGCCGCACACAGTACTCAGGATAACACTCAATTCACATACAGTTTTACATCTATTCCTCATCCTTACTCATTTGCTTGTACAAGGAAAGATTTATTTGGACAAGGGGTCCGGGATTGTGGTGAGCATTTTGAAAATAAGAGGAGCAAACTCAGCTTTTGACTGTGGCTTTGGAAGTTGTGATCAAATGGATGAGGAAAGCGTGATAGTGATAGACTGTATGGACAAAACTTGTGAAAGCGTTGGCTTGGATGTTGTATATATTCAAACTATGAGTTATTCTACTAATCACAATGAAATGAATACCTGGATAAAAAATGTAGTAGTTTTAGTTTTCATGGATTAATGGGTGGATGGATGGATAGCTGGATGGATGCTTGGGAATTACTTTTTTTTTAAATTAAACATTGCACTGATTTCTTTTAAAGAATTGCTTGCTCCTATTGTTGTTTTGTCTCCTTGCTTCTTGGTCTTCAATCATCTGGGTAGAATGTCGTTCTATTTGGAAATAAAGGAACCCCATTCCCAAATCTTAGGAAGTTTCTCATTGTCATCTCTATTACTGCTTACTGCAATAACAGAAAGGGGGAGAGGGAGGCGCATTAGTTAAATGAGAAGAGTTGTGTGGTCAGACTATTTCGCTAAAGGACCTTAGTTCAATTCCCAGTATGAGTGGATGTTTCTCTGAGACTGGAAAAACCCATTGCAATGTCAACCCAGTAATGAAATGGGCACCTGACCCTCCATAAAGCAGGTCCATGTGTACTAGTCCTGATTACGTCATAGTGTGGTAGGTTGCCATTGATAATAAGAGGGGGGATCGCTAGGCCAATGGGTGTCAAAAGGGAAACAAGGGCAGTGGTTGACAGGCCAGTATTAAAGGACAAAGACAAAACAGGACACACAAAAAGTGACGTTTTGGTCCTAGGCCTTCATCAGGACAAAGACGACAGGTAATAATTACATAAAGAAAATAGAAAGATGAAAAAAAAACTGATTAAAAATGAAAAACTTAGCTAAGTTGCCATTGCTTTTCATGTCCAGTCCTGAATCTCAGGCTTTTGGCATATTATGTCAGTTGACTGAAATCTGATTTATCTAGTATAAGAACACCTACATTTTCAAAATTCTGCATATTCTATTCGGGTTAGAATCAGACATCGCTGCGAAAGGGTTAAGATATATAAGCTGTCCCACTAGATGACTGGCATTGTCATTATGGGAACAGGGCTAAGACTGAGACTGACTGGCCTGGTGTCAGTATACTGCACTGTAACTGGGTGCCATGCTGAATTGAGTATGGCCTCTGATTATCTCTTGATAAAGGGAGTGATTAATAGGCCAGTATAGTAGGACAAAGACAAAACAAGCGACGTTTCGACCAAATGTCTTTATCAAG
>JAUEKZ010185832.1:24173-41340 GCA_031471865.1 Melibe leonina | reverse complement strand
TAAATGAATGAATGAATGAATGAATGAATGAATGAATGAATGAATGAATGAATGAATGAATGAATGAATGAATGAATAAATAAATGAATGAATGAATGGAATAAATCAATCAGTCAATGTCCTACCCCTCCCTTGTTGACTGCTCTGAATTTGGATGCATCAAACCCTTTGTTCTTGAAATTCTTGAAGAATAGAAAAGACAAATGCCATTAACAATCATCCATTTCAAAATGTGACCTTATAATTAATATTTTTGGATTTTCAAAAAAAGGAGAGAGAGATATGAAACCACTTCAAATACGCACATACTTTTATAAAATCATAGATCTTCTTACCTCACAATCAATGACCAGAACTAAGATGGAGTTTTTGCAATATTCTGCAGTCTGTGATTTTAACGACATAACAAAAATAATATAACATGAGAACAATTCTGTAACCGTAATAATTCCCTCACAATATGTTGCCTTTCTGGTGTTGAATAAGCATGTTTTGAAATCAATACTTTGAAAAGCAAAATCTCTAAAACAAACACTCAAGGAACACTTTCACTTACAATTATAATTTTTTAGATTCAAACTTTTCTGTCAGATACAGGAAAAAGAATGAAAGACAAGACAAAGAGCAGGTGAGAAAAATTTAGGGCCATAAAAAAAGAGAGAGAGAGAAAGATAAAGAGAAAGGGGGGATGAAGGATAGAGAAGACACAGACAGACAAATACAAAGACAGGAGAGACAGGGAAAGACAGAGAAAATGAAATAAATCCGCACAAGAAATTACCTCATCCTCTTCATCATCAAAATCGTCCCAATCCTTGACATTTCTGTGCATTGTCTTCTGCCGGATCAAAAAGTCTTGCTGGAGTTTGTATTGCTTTCTCTGTAAGCGCTGGGCGTAAGTCTCGGGTAAGTCTTCGTTTTGCTGGGAGTGACCATTGGAATTGGAATGGAACAAATCACGATCAAGCTTATTGTCATAATTCATTATTTCCTCGTTTTTCTTATTCTTCTCCTTCTTGTCTTTTTTCTTGGGCTTTGGGTATTCGATGGCCATTGGTATTTTCAACACCTCGTCAATATCATTCTCCATGTCCGACTCATCTTCATAAGTGATCATGTTTTCCTTCCCTCTCTCTTCTATTTTCATCTTTTTATTCTTCTCTTTTTCCTTTTCTTGCTTCTTTTTATTCGATTCGTTTTCTTCCTTTCTTTTCTTTTCAAAGTCATGCTGAGCTGTCTGGTTTACATCGTTTGCCCGATGTTCATCTCTCTGATCTTGGTTATTTACATTAGCAACAGGTTTTGGAGGGGCGGGTTTCTTGGCCGCTGGCTGACTTTTCTTGCTGGATCCGGCACCCATGATGGAAATTCAATAAAAGAAATTTACCACGTGAAATAGATATTTCCAAAGTTACACTTTAGTCCAAATAAAACGAATCTTTACACAACACAGGTGCTTAGAGTCCTCGCCAAGTCCTTGCCATCTTTCGTTTCCTCTGGAATGGAATTCGCTTGACGCAAATGGACCACTTAAAAGACGAATATTTAGGGGGTACAGCCTTACAATCCCCAGCATATAATGAGACAAGAATCTCACTCTAGCATGAATTATAACCTATTGACAAACAACAACCATAGAATATCTTAAGTACTTAAAAACTTATTCTATAAGACTATAAAAATGTATTCTTCTTTTATTTCATCAGCTTGTGTGTAACAATAACCCCCTATATTTTAATGGACTTGACCCAGAAGATCGAAAGTTTTCTCAGAGGACCGTGGAATGTTTATTTCGTCGATTTAGTTTAAATGATATTTTGAACACATTACTTTTGGGATGAAACAAAGGGAGTGGTTAACAGGCCAGTCTAGTGGGACAAAGACAAAGCAAGACGCCACTTGTCTTGCTTTGGGTCTGTCCCACTATACTGGCCTGTTAACCACTCCCTTTGTTTCACCTTCCATAACCACTGGGCTAGCGATCCCCTCTATTTTCACACTTTACTATTGGGATCCACCTTTGTTTATTGAGAGTTTTTTTTTGCATTTTTAACCATTTCAATGCTAAGATAATTTCTAACTAAAATACTATCTAACGAGGTCCATCAAAATCTTCACATTCTTATACCAGATAAATCAGATTTTAGTGAACGGAAATATGGTCAGTTGACTGATTTATCTGGCATATACGCAAGTAGGTACTAAATAACACGTTGATTTTGAAGATTTTGCATTTTATTCGTTTGTTTAGAACCAGACTCCGCAGTGAAAGGGTTAACTTAAACCATATCAGCACTCAAGGGGAAATAGCGCACGAAGCATTATGGTCATTTTGTAAATCTTGCATTGGCATGGAGGATCATGGTTGGTCAGTTTGGGACCCACACCGTAAACATCAAATAGAAAAAAAATTATAAAGTGCAAAAGAATGCTACTCGATATATATGACTAGATCTGATAGTCACTCCTTCTTCCTCACGGTTTCACGAAAAAATGATATGAAGAACTTAGGATGTTCATCACTCCAAGAGGAGATAGTAAGTACTGGAGTTATTTATGCAGTTGTGACGTCATAACTGGTTATTGTTGTGTTTGTTTATTGAGGGTTTTAGGGCGCTTGCAACTGCTATGGTCATATAAGTAGCGCTCAGGGTAAGTAAGATGATAGGCTAGTTAAAAGAACTGCCAGACTAAAAAAAAAAGGTGATAAAGTGTTGATTTACAGGGAAAAAAATATCACCTCACAATCGGAAAGCAGGACACACAAAAAGAGGATGACCACCACCCACATCACACACTATTATGGTCCAGGAAGACCCAGGATATTCTACCACCCTTTGTGTACAAAAATACTCAGTCCTTCTAGATAACAATTGACCCTGTAGTTAGGTACCATTGTGCAAAACATGGAGTGATGACCATAAATCTGTTGGGACGACAAGCAGGACCAAGACTGAGCTAACAGATACAGGTTAATGGGTATAACAAATCCAAAAGCTGTGTTGTATGCTTGACAAGAAATAAGAGAGCACTTGAGAGAGTGCTGGAAAAAGTAAGATGATAGGTGGTAGTAAGTAGTGTCGGTTGGAAACTACCTGGATCAATTCTCAACCCAATCTATGAATATGAAAGTGAAAGCGTTATAAATAACAGATGTCACCAGAATAGCAGCCGCCCTCCAGCTTCGTATACAGGCACTCGTACTCGCAGACCAAGTCTATCGTTTGTGGGTCCCTCCTGCAGACGTGTTCACCAACCACCCACTCAGTGGATGTCTTCTCACTCTTTTATAGCTGTGTCCTCTGTGGTAAAGAATCCGGTATGTAGGTTCTCGCCTTCAAAGACTTTTCCCATTGGTCCCAGTCATTGTTTGGGTTTGTTAAGAAGTATGATTGAGTTTGAGAAGATTAAAAAAAAAGACCCCAGACACATTTCCATTCAGGTGCAAGAAAAAGGAAAGAGTAAGACGAAAGTTTTAGAGGCAAGGCAAGACTGGAGCAGCAGTAGACTCCCATGATCTCCCACACCCCCACATTCCTTCTACCAACCCCCTCACCCCAACCCACCCTCCCCTACCATCTACCACACCACCAGACGACATTCACAAAAGAAAATATTACAATTACAAGCAAAACAGTGTTTGAAAGGGAAGAAATAAAATTTATTTTTACAGGAATAAGTATGAATACAATGCATACAGTTGTTTTTTTGCTAATTCTTTCACCTACACGGAGAGGATTGGCAACATACACCTACAATAACAATGTCACTAACAAATGTAAAATGTAAACGTGAGGATCCTGGTCAGAAGCAAAGAAAAAAATAAAAGGTTCGATGGAAAAAAAAAATTATCCTAAAACTGACGGATTAAAGAAATCATTTTCATGAACATTTACAAATCAGAAAATGAACACTTGTGGGATATAAATATAGGTATATACACCCAAATATTAAACAATACTCAACAACCAAACTTCTGCCAATGAACACGTACTCGATATTTAGTATAAAACCCCACGCCCTAAAAAGACTGGTACACGACATGCACGTAGCTACAACAATCCAGGAATGAGAAACGGTAAAAGATAAATAGTAAGAAAATCTGATTGCAGCAAAAAACATCAAATCAAACACGAGCAATTCTCTCATTTTCATGGATACAGAAGAGCAGTGGGATAAATTTTCAATCCAATCATTCATAAAAGACACATTCAAAGCAGTTAATAAATAAAAATTGGAAAAGAGTTCCCCATGAAGATAACCAAAGGTTACCCATAGAGATAGGACAAAGTAAACAACAAATGAAGACAATATGGCAAGACAAGAGACAGGTAAACATGTGACCCATCACCACAGTTCAGTACACAAGGTACATGTCAGAAATACAGAGTTACTCTCACAAACTTAAACATCACAACTTCATTTAAAAAAATAAAAATTTTCAAAGTGTCGTTCTCCATTAACGAATATTCAATTTGTTTGAAGATATTAAATAAAATCCCCCAAAATTCTTAAAGTTAGATGAATTATGTTTTATGTACGTGACAACTCCACTCTTACCACTGTACCTCGTCTACGGAATCATGGTGACGGGTCACATGTACCATACCAAATCCTGAACCAGAGCACTCCAAGCAATAACAAGACACCAACTGACACCAAAATTAAAAAATCCATTGCTTCATTCAGTCTTACAATTCATGTTCATTACTTATATCTGTTTATCCCTCACGCCATTTCAAACTTTCCCACATTTATTTCCAATTTGAGTTGAGGTTTAGACATGAACAACATTCTATACCACCACCCACGCAGATAGCAATGTGTCCTACCTACTGTTTGATTTACAGCTTATAGCCCTTTCATAACAGGGTCTGATTCTAACAAAACTGAAATGTGCAAAATCTTTAAAATGTACATATTCTCATAACAAGGTAAATCAGATTGAAGTCAACTGACATAGCCAAAAGCCTGAATATCTGTTTACTTCAATCTGATACATCTTGTATAAAAGCAGGCAAATCTTGAAGTTCTTTATATAGATGTAATTAGTTTGATTAGAAATAAACCTTAGCATTTAAATAAAGGTACAGCATTAAGACATCACCAGCCTTCTATGACAAACTGAATAATAATAATAAATACTTGCAGTAAGGAATATCACAAACAAGACCCAGTCTATATATATAAATCAATTACACACACACACACACACATACATCATTTCAGCACCATCTTACACCAGGGTAGTGTGTAACCAGAGTGTGAATAGGCACAAACCCTTCATCCCGCTCACAGTAGACTGTATGCGTTGAGGCAATATAAACTCACAACAATGGCCGCACTGTACTAACACACATAGTTGTGTTATTGGGAAGAAAAAAATGTAGACACTACTTACTTGATTGCGGGCATATTGTCATTATGACGTCAAACGCATACAGTCTATTCCCTTATCACATTTACTCACACGAGCAAGGTCAAATGTCAAACTTTTACGCTTCTTTTTTCCTTGAGGCGGGAACACCCATTATAAATAAATGCACATTATTGTATAAAACTACCAGGTCGTGACACACAAAGACATCTTATCATCATAGTCATCCTCCCCCCCCCCATCCACACACTCTGCCCAGCATCCATCCATGAGATGGTGAACACACCCCCTCCACCAGCCCCAGTGAGAGTAAGAGAGAGGCATCAAGATCAAGGAGACTGTATAGACTCCAGGTAGCGGTGAAGGCTTTCCATGCACCTCGTCTCCTTCAACTGGGACGCACTCTGCTGGCTCTGGGAACGCCACAGGTCACAGGTCATGGAACAAAGGAGGGGGTGAAAGATAAGGAGGAGGGGCACGACAGAATGGAAAAAAACACACAAAAAACAAAGACAAATCAAGACACGAGTCCAGTTGTTAAAAATTTCTAAATCATTGCAAATTTGAAAAAAAAAATGTAAATTAAAAAAAACAACAATTTAGTTATCTTTAATTTAAACACATATTTCGTATGAATCAATAAATCCAAAATGATGAAAAGAGCCTTGCAGCCATCAAAAGAAAGGCAATTATATAAGATTTTTGACATGCCTCAAAATAAGATTATGCACAACAGCAAAGAGAGAATATTGTCTGGGGTGCTGCCAGACAGAGGAGTGACAGGAGCAAATGCTGCCAGACAGAGAGCGATTTAAGACAGCCAGCCAGCCAGCCAGCCAAACAAAATGGCATGGACAGAGAAAATGGCAATGAAAAAGGAGTTGCTCAAAACTAATATTGGAATGAAATGCAAATAGGGTTGTAATATGTAAAAGTTTCGGCGAAAATGGATGACAAGACGATAAAGACGTTTTGAAAAGTCATGCCATCCGTTTTCTCGAAAACTTTTACACATCACAACCCTTTTGGCAGAAACAATGACAGATAGTCAGACACAGACAGACAGAGTTGGAGAGAGAGAGAGAGAGAGAGAGAGAGGGAGAGAGAGAGAGAGAGAGAGAGATATGGAGAGAAAGCACACACATGCCCACCCACCTGGTACTTGTTCTGTATCTGCTCCAGGGCCCAGTTGGCGTACTTGAGGTTCTGCTGCTTGTCCTTGGCACCTTTACTGGAGCTGGCTGCCAGGTACGTGGCCGACTGCACAGACGGGGAGGAGAAACGAAGACGCCAATCAATGATTGGTACAACCGTCAACCAATGGTGTTAAATTTAGAGAGAGAGCAATGTATAGTTAAAAGTGAAAGTGAGTCCCATTCAGATGTACAGTTCTGGTTTTCTAGGCATACCCCATAGTGTGGTAGGTTGCCATTGCTTTCCATGCCGCCTTCCCCTTCGTCACGTCTAAAGAGACCTAGACAGCTACATATTTTCTGCTGGATGAACAGGAAGGCCCTGAAATAGAATTCTTGCTCCGACTTGGATTTGAAACCACATCATGCAACACCAGGATTCAAAGTTGAGTGGCGGTCAGATGCTGTACCAACTGAGCTATCGGGCCGACAAATGTAAAGTTACCAAGAAAAGAAAAAAAAGAATAAAAAAAGGGAGGGGTGGTGGCCAAACTGCTGCACAGAAAGAAGAGGGACACGTCACACATCTGGGTGTAAAGAGTATAATAGGGATAAAAACCTGTACATATCCTCCAGGCTAACATCAACACCCTTCACACACAGCCTGACTTACCATCTAGGTTAATGGGGAGCAAGCACTGGAAATCTGCGGATGGCTAAGTTAAGTAAATAGGCTCACAATATCAAGCTGTCAATCTGATGGGTGCCGCAGCAGAGTCCCTGATGCAGTCCCTCTCAGGTCTAATTTAAAAAAAATAATTGTTTTTCATGTTTCTGCTTTCTTTGGCTTTGTCTCGTATCTGTACTGCATGATTTCAAATTTGTCTCATTTCTTATGACTTACCATGAAGAGTCCGTAGAGAGCCCTCAAGTTGTTGCTGTTCAGCTTGAAGGCCTGGGAGTAGTAGGTGCGTGCCATTTCCACGTTTTCACAGCCGCCCTGCGTGTAACAGATCTATTTCACACACACACACACACACAATATAAGGAAGAAGACAAAACAAGAAATTTAGACCAGCATAAAGGTGTCATAGGTTAGGGGCCAAACACAACTCACAATCTGTTGTGTTAAGAAAGAATGAACGTAACTTTAACCCTTTCACAGCAGGGTCTGATTGTAACCATATAATCCCATATGATATGCAAAATCTTGAAAATTACATATTCTAATCGCTAGGCCCGTGGTTATCAAAGGTGAAACAAAGGGAGTGATTAACAGGACACTTTATTTCTAAAGACGAAGCAAGCCTAGGGTCACCATACGCAGCTAAGTTTTTACTTGTTTGTTTGTTTATTTTGTTTTTTTGTCCCGTTTGTCTTGACAAAGACCTTTGGTCGAAACATCGCTTGTCTTGTCTTTGTCACAATATACTGGCCTGTTAATCACTCCCTTTGTTTCACCTAAAAGGAAACCACGAAAGAAGAAGAATTGCATAGTGCAGCACTACGGTACAACGATGATGTACAAGCGTAGCAGACAAGACAGGTTTCTACAATGCAATGCCTTTGTTGGTTCAAAATCAAAAGATCCGGCTCAGTAGCATTTGATGTTCACATTTTTGTTTTCGTCAAAAATCTCTTGCATAAGTTAATAAGAGCTTCGTGGAATTAAAAAGTAGCTGAAAAGATTTCAGTTGACTAACAGCAAAAGGTTTTCTGTAAGACGAAATTTCAGACTTGACTGAAAGTGTGTGTCTGTGCCTTTGAGACGATGGTTCGGGTGTGTGTGTGTTCATCCGCCAGGTGTGTGTTGGTTGGGGATTGAGCAAAAAAAGCGGATTACCGTCTATAAACTGACTATTTACAAGTCTGGCCAAAGGCCTGAATTTCAGGTTTTATTCGGCATAATGACAGTCCACTGCATAGGTACCACCCACTAATGCCAAAAACAGCGGAAAAACCAGCGCAGGATGGGGATACAATAATACAAATTAATGTATTAACACTAACTATGGATTAAAAAAAACAACTTGGTAGCATCAGTGGGCAACAATTTTTCTTGCTTTACCTTGTCCATGGACACGTTCAGCCATTTTTAAATGCAAATCAAAACATTGGCTGGCAATGCCCACACTATGAGAATATGGTAATTGGGAGTACTAGTAATTTTGTAGTATGTTTTGCATTATTTGGTTTCCTTTATTCTAGAGGGGAAACAAGCTGAGAGGATTATATCCTTGTGGAGATTGATTTCCCCTTTGGAGGATTAACAGATAAAAAAACAATAAAAAACCCCACAACCAATCAATGAAATTATCTGACTAACTTTAAAAATCAAAATATTGTTTTTAATGTGTCTTTTTTGGATGTCATCTCAAGATAAGATAAGCTAAGAAAGAGATACTTTTATTTTAGGTCATCCAATACCGGAAATCATGATCGGTCTCAGGACGTCATCACAACGCCCCCCCCCCCCCTTCCGCTTTGCCCCCCAGTTCCAATCCCCAGTGGTGTTACCTCAGCATACTTCTGGTGGTAGAGGTGGTTGTGTGGGTTGGACATGACCAGCTCCTCCAGGCAGAAGGCGGCGTTGGTGTAGTCGTGCTGGCACAGGTACAGGTCACACAGCTCGTTCCACGCCTCGTAGTCCGTCATGAATCTGCCACACGCACAAACCATGCATCGTTTTATATTTGTTGGCATGAATATACAATATAAGAGATCTTATTTCAATCTTTTTATGAACCCCTCCCCTATCTGAAGAAAAAAACAAACCACACAGCCATAACTCGGGTATTTGATTGTCTATCAATTTTATTTTAAAAAACACAAAACACCCAGTTTATTCATGTTTATTTTGTGAACTGAAACAGCAAAAAAAATTATTTTTTTTAATGAATAATGAAAAAAAAAAGCCCATCAACATGGCTAACCACAAAAAAAAAAAAGTTCAATGTTTGAATTTATTTATTTGACTTTCGTCAAAAAGAGAAATACAAAAACTTACGCTTTCAAATAGTCGTTCAACTTCTGTATGGCCTCTGGAATTTTCTGTCTAGCCTTCAAAATCGCCACTTGACGTTTGTGGGCATACTGGATTAAAAAAAAAGTTCAATAACAGATAATTTAGACCAAGTACTTTTTAATAAGTATTCTCTGTTAATTTCTCACTAAAATTTACTTTAAAATAAAAATCTTCAGCCCTCATTGTAGAAAAAAGTGAGTGAAATCAAAATCACACCAAATCTATTTTATGGTAAATTGTGTATCTTTGCTTCATGTTTTATGTCATCTCACTAAATCTACATGTAACATTGTAAAGTAATTCCCCCGTTGAGGGATCAATAAAGTTATCTTTATTTCATCTTAACAACAAGCAGACAAGACTAGAGCATGACGCCAATCACCTACCATGTTGGTGGAGTCGCTTTCCAGGATGGATTTGTATTCCTCCTCCGCATCAGAAAACCTGTGCATTCAAATCAAATGAAAATCATTATGATGGTTGAAAGTAAACTTATGTAAAGCAGGAAATTTAAAAATCTACATTTACAACACAGCAAAACTTTGGTTAGTTTCTTGTTCAGAATAAATCTCTAGGAACATTAACAACAAAATGGTCACGTGTGCGTCTACAAACTTACTGAATTTTCAAAATGATGGTTGTTGTTTTCATTATATGAGACAAGAGACTTTATCAAGAGAACAATTAACTGTAAGGACAATACTGGACATAAACCCTTGTGTTATTATTTCAAAAGAAATTTAAATACACACTTGAAGTATTCTTGCACAGTACGTCCTAATTCCAAGGAGTCGATCAAATTTGTAGAAAACAAATTTCAAATAATTATGCTACTGAAAAAAAAATATTAATGGCAGATTTTTGGGAATAGCTATGAAAAAAAAATCTCAAATAAATAAAACTTTGAAAGAAACGCAGAAGAAACAAAGAAACTGCCCACTTCAAAAAATTATCACTGAAACACCAACAACTTCCAGGCTGAAATCCAGAAAACTATTCAACAAATCAGATATAGAGCTTTCACCGGGGGTTTGAATTTAGAATGCCCTATGATACTTCTACTACTATACTTGTTTGCTAGAGTATATATTTATTCATAACAACAAATGAGGACTTTCATCTGAAACATCAATAAGAGACAACAATGATAATACTTGAACAACATATGAACTTCCAGATAATGCTACATCCCTCAATGAGAATTTAAGCAAATCCAGATGGAGAATATTTCTGTGTTGGGTGAGGGCTACCCATATTTCATCAGATAAGGAGGGACAAGGTTCACTTACTCTTCCCTTGCCTCGTAGAGCATCCCCTGCAACCTGCGCACCCGGATGCTGCGTGGGAACTTGTCATCCAGGGAAGAGATGCACAGCTGGGGACGCACACACACACACAATGTAGACAGGTTTAGAGTGTTTTACAACGGTGATATAAATAGATAATAGCCATAAACAAAAGAGAAAATATGGATTGTAAAAGTGAGTATAGTGAAAAAATAGAACAGATATTTGAATGACATTGTGAAAAGATTAAGTAGCTGGATAATATCTATAGAGCCATTTTTAGAGTTTCATTTTGACACCAAGAGCACTAGATCTAGTGGGTTTACGATGAATTTTCTGCTGTGGGTTGATCAAATCCCTATCCCCCGAAAGACCCTTAGGATCTCGAATGACATTGTCTTACAAGCAAGAAAAGGTTTAACTTACCTCAGCAAGGTCGTATCGCTGGCAGTCCAATGCGGCCATGCACACCTGCTCATACACCAACCAGGCTGAAGACAAATGTCACAAAAGGGTTAGGGTCATGCCATGATATTTGGTCAGGAAAAGTATTCTATAGAGGATGATAACTATGATTAAAAAAACAACCCATGATAGTCTCAATCTATAACGTTTAAAAACAGCTTTATTTTTTCCTCCACTAACTCTATTTGTGCAGTATTGAAATATTAAAAGTATATAAAAGACAATATTCATCTTACCTTCATCTCCAAGTCGATGACAACTATCCCCAACAACTTCATCCCATAAATCTACCACCAGTTCTGAGTCACGCACTTGGTCATCTCGGTGCTTCTTGAGGATGGTGCGGGCCTCTGGTAAAACACCCGTATGAAAAAAATGATATTCTATAAATTTTATCATTATCCAGGTTTAAAAATGGGAGTGGGAGGATTTCTAGACAAGATCAAGGAGCCAAACAATAGCTCTGGAAGTCTCAAAGCAAAATAACCCCAAAAATGGTCAGACTTAGTTTAAATAGTTGACTCCCACTTGAGCTGTTGCAATCATGGTTTAGTCTACTCATGTTTGTAAACCCTTCCTGCAAATGGCCTGCTCCACGAAAACAAAGACAAGAGGTGAAGGGATCAAATGGGAGAGCTGTAGACTATATGATTCAGGATTCCTAAAAAAAAAGGTCAACCATAGTCTATAAATCAAAATACTCTTTATTGGCTGTTTCTTTAAGTTTTCTTAAATAACTTACAACAGACAACCACTCAAAATCACTAGACTAAACCGTCTCGAAAATATAATATAGGACAGATGTAGTCTAGAGTGTGATTCGATGCATCCACAGACTGACTATCGATAATAGGCAGATTCAGGTGTTCACCAAAAAAGGGCTGATCCTTCTTTAAAATTACGACTTGTACGTTTTACACCATAAGAAAACTTTAATATGATCGTCATAATCAAAATTAAAATCTGACAGTTCTTTTAAATTTTTGTAGAAAACGATAATAATGTGAATGTTTACCGTCAAAACTGATCTGCTGCGCCATTTTGTTTGTATAGAAATGTGACGGATTGTCAAAGTAAACGAAAAATAATGAAAACTTAAGAACTATACAAAATCTCGCTTATTTAATTCTTTATTAATCTCTAAGAATATTTTTAATTGTTTTTATTAGTTCATGCCTTAAATTTACATTTTTTTGTAATATTTTTAATATTTGTATTTTATCTTTTTACTTCATGTTTTTATTTGAGATCGTTGCATAGCAACATCCAAGCAATTGTTATGCTCTGAAACTTTCTTCACGTCCATTTCTTCTGTGCTTGCTTCCAAAATGATTCCTCCAAACGCTTCTCTTGTCAAATATGACAACCCTGTTCTTGTTAGCAGAAATACAGACAAAAAGACACCTAGGGTAAGTTTTCTTATGTCCTATATGAATTGAAATTGTTATTTGGTTGATGTGATGTAAACCAGATTCAAAATCCATCTTGTGAGTGTTCTCTAGTGTACCGAATTCTGTGTTTGTAACCAACATATTTTCTATTTGTAAGTGTCTTTACAATATAATCTCACAGATTCCCCTAGAAACCAACGTGAAAGCCTCTTACTATGATCTAAATATTTCTCAAAAGTTCTTTTTTTTAATCAGCAAGAGTAGATGGCTTACTTTCTTGACTAATGTGGCTGATATCTTGCATATGCAATTATAATCAATAAAAAGACTGAACACAGAATTCAATGTTTGTATAGAGATAACATGGTTAATGAATGACAAGGAAAGCTGATGAAACTCTATGCCCACTGGGGAATATGATGAAGAGACAATCCCTGTGCTGAAAGTGCATCTCAAAATCATATTACTGAGACATTGTTTTGCCCTTACAAAGAATTCAGAGCCTATTTCACCACAAAAACATAAAACTTTCCCTAGGAGGACTAGTTTACTAATTCTATCATATTGTTATATGTTTTTGTGGGTTTTTTTTTACATCTTGTTTTCCTTTTCTATTTGTTAAATGTTTTAAAAAAATGGATCATTCAAATTTGAATTTCAAAGGTTCATTCTCTGAGATGACCTCCAGATTTTGTTTTGTTTCCTTTCACCAGGCCAAAGCCTTGAAGGCCAGTCCCGTCCCTCCCCCCAGCTCCGGACCTGTTCCCGTACCGCCACCAAAAAGCAAAAATGCTGTCGATTCAAAAGCAGCTCAACAAACAGATGAAATCTTGAACTCAATTTTACCTCCAAGGTTTGTTATATTTCTGTTGACAAAAATTCAAAACAGCAGCCCATTTTGTAAAGATCATATCATTCCATACTTAAGGGTTATCATATTGTGAGCATCTTTTTCATGATGCTCTAAATTGTACCAACACTCACAGTCTATTAAAAGGTTGCTCATAACCTACAAAGGAATAAAATATATCAATGATCATCCTCATATCTTGTGGCACTAATAGTGGATCAAGTAAAGTACATATGAACTGTGTAATGTCATCAGGTCTAAGTTGTCTCATGTTGGTTCAAGAGGACAGTCCATCAATATAAGATGCTCCATAGTCTGGTTAGGGCTGCCGTAATTTGTACATATTGTCACCTCAATGATAAAATTGTTGTATAACATGCTAGATAAAGTTGAATGTGATTCAATGAAAATATACTCACTATTCACTATTCACTATGTGTAACGTCTTCTTCTTCCTATTTACTGACTGACTCGGCTGGATCTGGTATTACTGTCAATGTGTTGCGCATTTCAATATGTTGATGATGTTTTTGTGTCGTGTGTCGTGTGTCCATGCAGGGAGTGGACAGAGAATGGCCAGCTGTGGGTGCAGCAAGTGTCCAGCACTCCGGCCACCAGACTGGACGTGGTCAACCTGCAGGAGGAACTGGACAGACGTCTGCAACAGAGGCAAGCACGAGAGACAGGAATCTGCCCCGTCCGCAGAGAGCTCTACTCCCAGTGCTTTGGTAAGGACAAGAATGGACTCGATTGTAAGAGGGTGATAGGAGGGCTGTATCGGTATGTAATAGTGCCGGATGAATTCATTGATAAAACGCTGCTACTGCTACTGCTATTGGTGTTGGTGTAGGCCTGACAGGGTTGATGCAATGGGTCCTGGATTCATATCATCTCAACCACAAAATCAATATTCATTCATGAATGATGGAGTCAGTTAACATTTGATCTATACCTAGAAGGAAATTAAAAATCAATACAGATTATATGCAGCTTTAGTATAGAGTATGCTTATGATTAGACCCTTAGATATGTAGTTGAAAGGTTTTCCAATATTGTTCCCCCCCGCCCTCTCTGCTATGCCAGATGAGCTGATCCGTCAGGTGACCATCAACTGTGCCGAACGAGGCCTCTTGTTGCTGCGTGTGAGAGATGAGATCCGCATGACCATCGCAGCCTACCAGACACTGTATGAGAGCAGCGTGGCTTTTGGCATGAGGAAAGCATTGCAGGCTGAGCAAGGAAAGGCTGACATGGAGAAGAAGGTGAGGGGGCAGGGGTCAAAGGGCTGCCTTAGGAGACAGGGTAGGATGGGTCATGCGGATGGCAAGGGGCAGGGAGATTTTGACAGTAACTACCTTCATCATTTCAGACCTCAATACATTGATTATGATTCATCACCAGGACTTGACATATAAACCAGGAAAGGGAATTAACTCTACAATGTGAAAGAAAAATCCGTTGTCACTATTACTGGGGAGACATCATGTCACATTAAACAGATATTTGAACTCTTCTTTAAGAAAATATTTATTTTGGAAAAAAGAGAATGAAACATTTATGTTATTAAAATCACACAGATTACAGATCTTGAAAGTGAAAAGAGAGATTTGGAAAGGCAGGTGAATGAGCTCAAGGCTAAATGTGAACAGATCGAGAAGCGAGCGGCCGAGCAGAGACAGGTGGAGGAGAAGAAACACACAGAGGAGATTCAGTTCCTGAAGAGGACAAACCAGCAACTTAAGGTAAGACATTCAACAACAGTAATAACAATATTAATATTACGTAAACATGTTAGACTGTTAAGGTAAGACATTGTTGTTCGATACACGTGATTCAACAGTTACAATAACAACATTATTACATAGGATATTATTACTGTTAATGAAGGATATCGTTCCTTACATTGGAATGCTCTTCGTTCAGTTCAGGCAAGCTCATAGTGTTAGTCTAAATTATAAAAAATAAAAACAGCAAATCTCTTTCTCCCTTTCAAGAACTTGTACACAGAATGTGGTAATAAAAGAAAGTTGGATAATCCTGTTACGCTTTGTTATGAATCATGAAAATACATCTATTGCTTTTTTATTCATAAAATTATATATTAATAGTTTTCTGGTAATATTTATATTTTTTTAATTGTTTTATGTATTTGATGTAACCAATATCAATATTAGGAGAAAATATTACACTTAGTTTAAAAATGAAAACAATGTCTTAAAGGATGTAAATGATATATGCATTTTTATAAACCTTCCTCAGTATCTATGTATATTTACTCCACAATGTTTATCAAAGCCTCCCCTTGTCATGTAGTTATACGTTCCAACCAATATATTCATATTCATATTCATATACAGTCCCTCATATACATAGAGATCTTGTAGCCCAAGTAGCGGTCGTTGTGAATGTGGTGGCACTGTTGTGACCAAGCCTGTCATTTATCGTACAATTGAGTGCAAGGCCTTCCAATCCATCAAAATACAACACCAGCTTTTGCCTTTCATCACATAAACAGGAAATTTGTCAGGCTTAACAGAAATCTTGTCTGTCTGAGTGTCTGCTGGTTTTCATGTCATATAAGATGAGATTGCTTTATTGATCCCTTAACGGGAAATTGTTTTACAATGTTACATCAGACATAGTGATGCGTCATAAAACAAGAGATGCAAAATTATGATAAAAACAGATATTATAAAGTTTGAAAGGAAGAGAAGATCATATTAGAAAGTGATAAAAATGAATGGATTTATACAAAATTTAACAATAGATTAAACACACAAAAATTATAGATAAAAAAATAGCAATGAATTACCCTCATTGTTTGAATTTTATTTGACATTATTAAATTAAACTCACAAAAAGAACATATTTCTAGCTTCGTTGTGCAATTACGAAAAAACTCAAACAAAACCAAAGGTGTGTATATCTAGTCACTTTTATTGCAATGACAAAAGTTTTAAAAGTGTGTTTGTTTTTTGGTCCAGTCCTATTCTAATCTCCCACCAAGCCAACCAAAACTAATGGCTGTGTTACATTAGAAGTGGCAGCTTTTGTGTTTGCTAGTTTAGAATCAATATGCAATATGAATATCATGTGTTATATATTTGATGGCCTGAATGTTAGCATTAGCAGTGTAACTGTCTCGTTTGATGTGAAGATCCAACAGAAATTTTTCCCATTTTTCTACAATACGGTAACGAGGATAAAACATACGTGGTCATTCATGTATGTCATTGATTATGTTTATGTGTTTCTTCATCCTGCCTGAAGGATTCCCTAGCCCAGGCTTCCTTTAAGATGCACACAGGTACTTCTTATCCCACAATCCCCTCCCCGATTCCCATCACTCCGCCTGGACGCCTCGTCGTCCTTTTCATCGTCATCACAAAAACTTTTTCCAAGTCTTTAACTTTTTAACCCTCGTTGTTTGTCAAGCCTGATAGGGAAGAGATGATCTGGTAACACCTGGAGATTTGTGTGCAATGCCACTGACACTGAGTGAGGTGTGTAATTTCTAGATCACTCAAATGCATGGAACCATTTGAAACTTTCAGTGCATGAAATGCAATTTCGTTGTTGTATTCATAGTTGTGACCTAGTGCATGATTGGTTTTGAAGTGAATTATTCCATGAAAAAAAA
>JAUEKZ010185832.1:11210-24073 GCA_031471865.1 Melibe leonina | reverse complement strand
TGCAATTTCGTTGTTGTATTCATAGTTGTGACCTAGTGCATGATTGGTTTTGAAGTGAATTATTCCATGAAAAAAAAAATTTGAGAAGGTGCGTACACAATACATGAAACACTGTGTGTGTTTGTGGACAACAATTCGTCATACGCAAGGCAGCATTTCAGACGGCCTCAAAACAGCCTGCGTGTTGTAGTCACAGTCTGATTGTCTGGGACGGATTAACCAACTGGTGGTGGTTTTTATACTTTTATGAATGAATGTTCCCTCACTTAACTTGATTCTACCTCACGACACGACCACTCCCACTGGATTGAGACAATATTTTCTCTGGACTTGAGGGCAAAAGTTGCATGGGGTCACTGACGACACTGGTAACATTATTACTGTCCTTCCGTTAGTATGAGTATCACTGATCACTGATTGAACCATTTGTGTCACTTTTCTATCAGTTTGTGTTGTTCATGGATTATACATACCTACATTTATATGGTAAAGAGTCAAATGCTCTCCCAAACCACAGAGAGGGAGATAAAAAAATTGTTGTTTGTTGTCATCATATCACATTCACAGGTTTGTTTTATTCCAAGCAGCAAACCAGGCATGTGAATCAATATAGAGGAACTGGTTTATGTCCCAATGCATTATGGGAAGGATAATAACAATGGCATGATAATGGACAAACTTTCACAAATACATTAAGCTTTTTTTACTTTTTGTGTTCTATTGTCTCAAAATTATTTTTATATCAGTTGTACATTTACACAGTAATCTACACAATAACCAGGAAGTATTGGAACGCTGCAAATGAAAACCCTTTATAATACTGACGCATACATATAAATTCACACACCTTGTTTTTTAGAGACTGTAACAGACTGAATGTTGTTCAAATTGAAATGGAGATACTTTACACGGACATGCAAAAGAAATTTTAACTTTTGTGTATCATGAAATTTTAATGCTTTTGAAACAAGTCGTATGATTTTGATGTATTACTTCAAGTCTCTTTTTTCATGTATCACATCCCTATGCGTTATGGGATCTCAATGCATTATGGGATCACATTGCATTATGGGATTTTGCATGGGTTCACAGTCTTCTTTCTCACAATTCATTTGTCTACATTTTTTGAGGAAGACAATGATGTAATATATATTTAGGTTGAAGTTTTGCTAGTGATTTGGACTTTATTGAGTGACCGTGATTAACTTGAGCTTCTTTTCTCTGCAACTTTTCTTTTCCTAGTAAATAATAAAAATGATGATCATAAAGTTCATTTGTACATAGTTTGCATTTTCCATTGAGAACAGCTTAACTATAATAAAGATGATAAATGGTATTTATTAATTACTATGATAAAGTCAGGTTTACATCTCAACAAAACATCAACTTTGTCATTTTTCAAAATCATCAATAACAATAATAACGTTGTGTAGGAAAGGAAGTAGAGATGAAACTCTCAGCCAGTTCTAGTCGACTTTTGCATTTTTCTTATTGCAATTTTAACAATTATTCATGAATAATCACAACCAATTAATTATTTTTGTAAATATTTCAGAGTCTGTCTTGCTTTCAGGAATATTTTCTCCTCATCCCCTTTCCTTATGCTTTTACAAACAATTTGCAATAATTGCCATTCCTGCCTACAACTTTTAAGTTTCTCTCTTGTCATTGGTCTGATCCTTGAAGCCATGATGATTATTTTTTTTACTTTCATTTTTATCAACAAATGACAAATAATTATAACCAGAACTTCTAATGTTTTACAATTACAATGCTTTAGAATCAAGTCTAGACGTTCGGTTTGATCAACCATATCCCCTTACTTCCTGTCGTTTCAGACACAATTGGAAGGCATAATCGCACCAAAGAAATAATGGTGGAAGGCACAGGGGAGTTCAAGGAGGAAAAAAAAAAACAGCGCCAGCATGACTCGGGGTTTGTGGACAATTTCCTCAGCTAGACGGGACGGTTGTTATCATCATCCTCACCGCTGGGGTCATCGTAACACTTACCAAGGTCAAAGTGTGGGAACAACAACTTTGACGCTGACATATTTTCTGCCTTCACATGTTTATAGTTTAATTTTACATTACATTTCTACATACATGCAAATTTTCACCTTTTTTAAACTATAAGAAGAATACAATTTTCTCAAACTTCCATTTCAAATCTGACTGAGAATCTTTTTAAGAAAGAACATATAGAAAAATCTTTATTAGTTGCGATATTGTGATATGAAACAATGGTTTTTACTGGTGAATGAAAAGCGTAATTTCACTTTGTATTTCAAGAATTTAAAATTGTTCCCTTCATAAATAACATTTCTTTGTAGACGACTAAAACTTGATAGTTGATTCTCCTGTTTAACCCATTAATGAGAGCAAGGATCACAAATGTTACTTATTTCAATGGCTCCATGCTAGACAGCTCTCCCTCATAATCATAGAAGATTTTAAGATGCTATTGAGTAAAATGACCAGTATGAAGGGGAAATCACTCTATGTTATTGAGTTGGATAGTTTTAGGACAGAATGTATTGCTCTGTGATATGATCTTGAAATAAAAGAATGTACAAACTTGAAAACTGGTTGAGTGTTTTTGATAAATAGCAGTTAGTTACATAAACATGAGCGTAAGCAGATAGCCAATGGAATCTGGATTAAGTCACTCGCCTTACCCTTTCACAGCGAGGTCTGATTCTAACTCAACTAAAATAATCAAAATGCACAGGTTCTTGTACCATATAAATCAGATTTAAATGAACTGACCTATTCCAAAAGCCTGAAGAGCGCTAATTAATAATGACCTTGGCAGCAGTCAGTTAAAAAGCCCTTAAAAACTAAAAGTCAATGAACAAAAGGAAGACTGTTGGGTGGCTGGTCAGAAGAGTTCATTGACATATCTTTTACAAATACTTTAAACTCGTATTTTTTTTTTCTCTTCTTGTCAATATGTAAATCTATTGTACAGTAAAGACCTACAGTGACAATTTGAAAATGAAAAAAGGGGGAACGCTGGGCCAGTGGCTATGAATGGTAAAATAGGAGCAATAGCAGGCCAGTGGTAGAGGACATTTGAAGACAAGGACAAACAGGCACAAAATCAACGCTTCAGCCCTAGACTTTCATCAGGCTGAGCGGTCCATTTGAATATTGCCTCTTCCTGTGATGAACCTATTTGGAGGGCCAGGTATCCATTTTACTACTTGGTCAACAGTGAGGTTTTCCAATCCCAGAAACAAAATTCCTACTATCAAATGGATCGAACCCAGGTAACCCAAGACCTTCAGTGCAAGAGTGTAAAAGTCTGATACTCTACCTCTACCAACGGAGCTAATGCCCGTAGTTTCACCGAATCAGGGCCTCACATCCACAAATACTCATCTCATGTCCGAGACCTTGTGTAGGATATTGCAAAGTGAAATTCTCTTATCCAGAAATTCACTGTACCATTTGGGGGGGGGGGGGACCAATTCGTACTATGATGAACCTCTGCTCAGCCCTAGTATTCACTGTGGCGTAACAACATTAATATAGTTTAAAATGGATATATATAGGACATATGTATCGTTTCTCGACAGTCAAAATCCTATAATGGGCCATCTCTGAATGGCCAATGAAGGATTTTGCCTAACATAAATTGATATATGGGCCTTACTCAAATTGCGAGGCTTTATCTTATTATTTGGTCAGGAGACGAGTGTTTTAACCCTTCCACTGCTTGCTAAGGTTATTTCTCAAACTACTAACTAGAGACATCAAAAATATTCAAGATTTGCCTGTTCTTAGTTCTACCTGATAAATAATAAATAAGATTTCAGTGGACAGACATCCTATGTCAAAACCTGAAAATACGTCAGTCCACTGAAATCTTATTCATCTACTATAAAAACATGTGAATCTTGAATATTTTGTTTACACTGTTTGGTCAGAATCAGAGTTCACAGTGAAAGGGATAAAATTGACAGCAGGATAGAAGAAGATAGTGTTACACGTGTTATTTTTCTCCCTTTGCTCCACAGCATATGGCCCTCAAGCTTAAACCCCGTTATACAGTCATTCTCACCTACCACCAACATCTATTTGAGAATAATTATGACTTGTATATGATAAATACTTCCTTCTCGTTCTTCTACCAACTTGGTGTTTTCCCTACACATGACATGCTGGTATATTGAGGTTAAAGTGTATCTATTATTTTGCCTACCTTGCAATGCTATAATGTATACGGCCAATTTATCATCTGCCAATACACTAAAACCTGGTTATACTGCCAGGTGTGGGGCAAACACTAAGTTGGCGGTATGACCAGAAATATTTATTATATGCAAGTCATAAATGTTCTTGAGTAGATGTTGGTGGTAGGCGAGAATGGCAGTATAATGGGTGGCGCTATAACTATAACCAGTTTTAGTTTTAAGTAAGAAAACCAACAAAAAATGAACTAAAGAAACAAACAAAGAGAACAAATTGCTTGTATCATTGAGAGTAAACAATTTTTTTATTTCACATTTTTCTACTTAATTTAGAAAAAGAAGAGTTTGACATCAAGTTAATCATTTCAACATTGGACATTGGGTCTCCATTGTTGCACCTGTTTTCTCTATCTATGACTATGAAACATAATTCTTACATATAAGACAACAAGCTTTCTGAATGTATGTGACAAAGTGTGTATACAAGTGTTAGTGAATTTGTAAGTGAATGTGTGCGTAGGAGTGCGTATGTGTTGGTGGAAATCAATCAAATCATATGATGTTATGGGTAGGTACGTAGGTAGGTAGAGCAAGATAAAAATACCAAAACTCCAACCCCACTCGCACAAAAGGTTTTCAACCTAGGAAAGAGAGAGAGGGAGAGAGTAAGAGGAAGAAAGAGAGAGAGGGAGAAAGTGAGAGGAAGAAAGAGAGAGAGAGCGAGAGAAAGAGTGAGACCCCCACTCTACAATGATCATCGGTACAAGGACAAGTTGCGTATGTTGCCCAGACTTCGTGACATCTTCCTCAGGGATTTCTTCAAGGCCGGCACGTCGTTCAAGGCATTCTCTCCACACAGGTGGATGGTGGGGTCACTCAGGTCTGCATTCTCCAGTTCTGGGGGAAGTCAGGAGGAAGGGGGCAGACGCATGGAGAACACTTATTCAGACTTTTGATATATTTCAGTTGACACTTAAACCTCAGACACGCCAAAGCAAAATTTACCAAAGAGGAATTTCTGACACAAATCACAGGAATTTCCGAGCCTAAAGAGGAATGTCTGTTTACAAAACACGTAATCTACTAACTAAACGTGAAATATCTCTGACAAAATGCAATGAAATAATTCTCTGCAAGAGTACATGGTTAGGCTTATCTAATGATATTTATTAAGCAAGAAACTCAAACATAACAGTAACTTCTCATCAGAATTTTTGACTACGCGAGACAAGAGGAAATTTTTGCTTCAAAGTAGGAATTTTGGCATCTCTGCACATTACATCGCCTGGTGTGGGGAAAACACTAAGTTGGCAGTATAGTGAGATGTGTATATTATATGTAAGTCATAAATAATCTTCAACAGATGTTGGCGGTAGGCGAGAATGGCAGTTTAACAGGAAGCCGTAAACGAGGTTTAAGTGCACTTGAATTCAATCAATCAGATACCATAGGAACAGGCAAATCGTGAAGATTTTGATATCTCTAGTTATAGTTTGATAAAAAATTACCTAAGCATTGAAAAGGATTAAAAGTTTTTCTGCACTAAAACACTTCACATGTTAAGCCATACATACTCATGTGTTCCCCTCCCCTCCTCCTCTACCCCATCCCCCTGTCCCCGCTTACCTTCAATATGAGCCTCCAGCACTTCCAATTGTGCCTCGATGTCCGAGTGTGTCCTGCAGATGTGTACCAGCAGGTTCCTCTCACAGTCTCTGTACGGGTCTGCACTCTCCTCCGCTGTGTCCGTCTGGGAAAAGTACACACATAGATTTACACACAAACACAAGGTACACACATACATTTACACATACACATAAATATAATAATAATACACACCACACACACATAAATACAGTACACACATAAGATTTACATACACACATAAGAATTACATACACACATAGATTGAAATACACATATATTCACACACACATAAGATATACATACACATATAGATTTACACACATGGACACACCCACACACACACACACATAGGTACACACACACACACACATAGGTACATACATAGATTTACATACACACACATACAGTACACACATAGGATTTAAATACACACACACATTTCAAAATACATTTAGATACACACATAGTTACACAGATACATACACACAAGACAAATAGGCACATATAGAGACACTGTCATTTCACACTGTCTATAACAATAATGCATAATGCATATAAGAACATTTTATTTTATTTATGCTTTGAAAACTTAAGTGGGATGACTCAGACATTTACAGGAAAGACTCCTCAATGAGAGCACACATTGAAACAAAAAGGAAAAAGAAAGATTGACTACAACAAGGCACACAGAGACTTGTGCAATGTTTTCTTCCATAAAATCTTGCCTGGTGATTTCACACACAAACATACACACACACATACACAGACTCACATCATTGTCGTCATCCCTGTCCTCCCCAGCCAAATCCAGCTCTCCATTGTTCACATCCACATACAGCTGACCCAAAGGTCGAGAGGAGGGGTCATGGGTCGGAGGTCCCTTGGGGTCAACACACCCGTCCGTCTGACCGCCCAGACGGCCATCTTGGCTCCTCTCCCCAGTGCTGGACAGCTCAGTGACGGTGCTGTTGGAGGCTAGGGATGTCACTTCCTGTTCCCGTCTGTCTGGTGGAGGGGAGGCAGGCGTGGAGAGGGCAGTGTTGTTTTTGTCAGTATGGCTGTGTACCTGTGCAGGCCTGATGGCAGGGGGACCACCTTCCCTGTCCTGACCCTTGACCTCTGCCGGCGTCCCTGGGGTGACTGTGTGCAATAGACATGGAAAATACTCATTCCTTGGACTTGGACAAGAAAATTTTACTCCCAATGGCCTCACTCCACCCACCCAGGTGTCAAATGGGTGAGTCAACCCATGCTTTCGGTTTGGGAAAATATTCTGTGATAAACCAGAGTCCTATCCAGAGGGTGCTAATTACTTTCACCTGTCTGCTTCACGTTATTTTCATGTTTAATATTGGGGCCATTGAAGACCCTCTAGATAATAATATTGGGGTGCGGGGGTTAAAGGAGGTCTCTTACTTTATCCTTCAAAATAAAACAAATTCTGTTGTAATGAGTAATGGAGCATGTTTCTAGTAAAATATAAAAGTTGAACCCTTACAGCCAACTTGTTCGGTATGTTTTGTTCATTGAGGGAATTCAGTGTCAAGGTCACAGAATTACATGAGTGTGTATGTGTGTGCTACATCCAGAAAACAGCAAGACAACAGAACGAGACAGAAGAGTGTGAGAGTTATCAATATAATATTAGTAATAGTAGCAGCAGCTTTGCTTGACCTAGACCTCCACTGGCCTTCATAATAGTATCGCTATCGCAGTCTAAAAGGACACTTGCCAAGAAATGTGTGTACATTTATCAAAATTGCATCCTGGTTAATAATTGCAATAATAAAAATAAATATA
This sequence comes from Melibe leonina, assembly GCA_031471865.1. Taxonomy (NCBI): domain Eukaryota; kingdom Metazoa; phylum Mollusca; class Gastropoda; order Nudibranchia; family Dendronotidae; genus Melibe; species Melibe leonina. The sequence goes on along the minus strand of JAUEKZ010185832.1, from coordinate 16,431 downwards.
AGAATAACATACATTTCTACAGCACCAACATCTCAATAACAACACAATCTCTCTGCGCTTTACAGAAAGCCAAGAATATACAACACGATATTACAACAACAGTCAGGTTCAGGGGATAAGAGAACGTGAATGCCGATGCGTGCCTACCTGGTGGAGGATTATGGGATATGTTCCCTGGGTCAGTGGCCCTATCCACAGGGGCCTGTAGACTGCTGGGGGCGTCCCCACCGGGACCTGGGGTGAAAAGGTCACATACCAACCCCTGACCTCCTGACCTGCTTAGAGCAGAGGTCATCTTTACGCTGCGCTCAGACAAAGGTGTGTCTGGAGGTGCAGATGTCCGCCCGACTCTCATGGGTGGGGTCAAAGGGCAGGAATCGCTTGTGGAGGGTGGAGGCAGGGTTGATGTGGGCGGGGTCACAGTGTTTGATTGACAGGTTGTGTTTGCTGGGTGTGTGGAAGGAAGAGGGTTACCCTTTCCATTGACGGTGGGTGGGGCTTGGGTAGGGGTTGGGGGGATTTGGGGGGTGTGTTCACTGGAGGACATAGGTGGGTTGGGGAGGGAAGGGGTGGTGGAGGAGGAGGAGGGGGGAGGACCTTTGGCAGACAGCCAGCTTTTGAAATTGTCAATGTATGAAGTGGACGAAATGGAGGAGGAAGATGCAGTGGATGCTGATGATGACGACGGTACCGCAGGTACCTCCGACTGTAGACAGGAAGAGTCCTTCATCCCTGGACTGTTGCCTTCTGGGATACCTGGGTGACATCAACAACAAGAGGAAATTTGTTGAAGAATGGATGATGATAGTAGTAAATGTAGTAAACCGTTTACAGCCTACCTGCCCACAGAGCTGGAGCTTATCTCAGTTTTAGCATGCAGATAAGTCACAATTATTGCCACCCTCTGGATAAGACGCTGGTCTATCACAAATAACTTTCAGGTTAACACCAGGACAACTAGTATTAGTACCGTTCTGATAACACTGTGCAACTGGTGGGACAGCTGCTAAAACTAAAATGCTGATTTTGACGTCTTTGTTATGATGTGGCTGGGGTTCAAACCCTCGACTATCCAAAACCAAGGCTTAATTAACCCTTTCAATGCTTACGTTATAATTTGTAATCAATCTACAAACTAGACATCATAATCTTCAAGATTTACGAGTTCGTATACCAGATAATCAGATTTCAGTGAACTGACAAATACTAAAAATCTGATTTATCTGGTAAATCTTGAAGATTTTGATGTCTAGTTTGTAGATTGATCATAAGTAAATGTAAATTTTGAAAGTTTTGCATCTTTCAGTTCAGTTAGAATTAGACCCCGCTGTGAAAGGGTTAACCACTTGAGCTAAGAATCAAAATCTACTTACTGGACAGAGTGGTGCTGTCGGTGGTACCAACCACAGGAGGGGCAGAGACTGTGCCCTGGTTAAGGGTAGAAGGGGGAGGGGAGCTGGGGGCAGGGAACATGAAGGTGGAGGGGGCGGGGGAGGGAGCTGCCTCCACGGATCTGGGAGGGGTCAAGGTCAGGTCCTCCTCAGGCTTGGTCCAGTTGTCCCAGTCCGTCTGCCACAGCTGGTACTCGATGGACTCTTCCTCCCTGCACACACAGTGGGAACGCACAGACGCAGGCAACAATAGACCGGCAACCATCAACAGATAGACATGTACGCACATACACACACAAGGACAACCAAATGTAGAATGTGTCATTTGGAGGAAAGGCAATGTGTCCATTCCCCCCCCCCCCTCCATCTTTTCAGCATTTGAGGGTATTGATACCATTTTGTACGGATATGTCTGTCATTCATCATGGCTGCTGAAATCAGTTCAAATTAAAACAAAAAAATACAAAAAAAACCAAACATGGTGGTCATGCTCAGGTTTTCTATTGAGGAATTTCAGATTGAGGCTCGATATAAGTACACTTCTCTATCTGTTCATTTATTCATACATCTATTTCAGTAGGAGGATAAAACACAAGACACGTACAGACAGACAGACGTTTGTACATATTTGGATATCCACACACACACATACATACATATATACACACAGACAGACTCACACACACTCACACATACACAAACACACACACAGACAGACAGACATTTGTACATACTTGGAAATCTTGATCTGCTTCCTGAGAGAGTGCAGCACTGACTGTATTCCTTCCAGGGAGGAGGAGAGGGCAAAGCACTGGGAGGCCACCCGCTTCCTACCCGCATGCTTACCTCCCCCTGACACCACAGTGCTCTCCCCATGGAGCGTGGGCAGGAAGGGGAAGGTAGGCAACTCCCCCCGCCTCTCCCAGCTCAGGTCGCACATGTATCGGCAGCTGTCTCTCACACCTGTGACACACAGACACAGACAAACGCCAGGCATCATGACACAGGCTACACACACACATGCAGCACAGAGGCGGCTTGTACCTCCGTCCTTATCTATCTACGTCTGTGACTTTATTAACCACAATCCGAGCATACAGAGTACAGAGGGGTGTGCCACTCTCCATAAGCTTGGAATGAGGTTAATACATTTGAATATAGAACCAAAAACACTGTAAAAGCAACTAAAACCTTACGGTACTGTATGATTGATACCATGGCCAGATGATCTAAAAAATCCCTCAAGTCTAATTCCAGGGGTATGACCACACTGATTGCTGCCAAATTTTCTATCCAACTGTCTTATTCTTTATTTCTCCAAATGATAGTAAGTACCAATAAGCATACATGACCATAGCAGTTCAAGCACCCTAAAACTCTCAATGAACAAACAAGGAACAAAAATCCCAGTGCAATGGAAAATACCTCTTCTTACCCCCATCCTCCCTCCCTTCCTTCCTCCCCTTGTACTGACCTTTGGGTCGTTCACAGGCCAGGCACACGTAGTTGGCAGGTGGTCGGCCCGTCCCCTCCGTGTCCACACAGGTAAAGTGCTGCCAACACATGCAAACGTCACACTGGAAAGGACAAACACCGCAGTGGATTGATTGGTCAAGCATGTACGCACCAACTACTACACCAATAAATATAAAAATGATTTAAAAAACCCATTCAGATGGACAAATATTCCCGTCTATTTTTGCATAAATCTCCACGCAGATACAAACTAAAATTTCACATTTTCTTCCATCACTCTTTTGCACCGTATGTATCTTTATTTATAATTTAGGACAAAATTGCAGAGAGGTGAAAATTGCAGATTATTTCCGCAGAGGATGATGATCACTGATTATTCAAAAGACTAAGGTGGCCTACCTGAATCATGAGTCCGTTGGTGTCCCGTATCTGGCAGATGCAGTTGACCACGTCTGCCTCCACATCCTCCTCTTCTGTCTCCCCATAATCCTCCAGGGCTGCTTCCTGTGGGGGCTTCAGCTTCACGTCTGTAACACACAAATACATACATATATAATACACAAACAAATATAAAAACATACAAACACATACATAAATAATACACAAACAAATATAAACACATACAAATACGTACATTTATATACACACACAAATATAAAAACATACAAATACATACATTTATATACACAAACAAATATAAAAGCATACACATACATAATTACACAAACACACACATACATCTGCACACCTCCCAAACCAATTCTTCCAACTAAAATCAATTTCCTCCTCAAGATTTCCCAGCTATAAAAGAAACAAAGAAGGAGTGTTGGACAGGCCAATAAGGACAAAGACAGAACTGAACAGGCAGTATCTAAGTATCTAAGTACGTTTTGGTCTAAAGGCTTAGTCAGAGACATCAAACCAAAATCTGCCAAAGAGGAATTTCTGACACAAGTCATAGGAATTTCCGAGCCGAAAAAAGGAATGTATGCATACAAAACATGTACTTACAAAACGTAAAATATCACTAAAAAAATGCAATGGAATAAACATATATGCAAGAGTACATAGTTAGGCTTATCCTTTGATCTTTATTAAGCAAGAAACTCAAACATAACCCTAACTTCTTGGAATTTCTCGACAAAGAGAGGAAAGAGGATTTTTGGCATCTCTGCTTAGTAATTCACATCTTCTTCAACCCCCCCCCCCCCCCAACACATCACATCACACCTCACCCCTATCAGACAACACACACAGAGACAGATGGAAATGCAAACACGAAAAGAGTTACCTGCCCACAAGTCCCGTGACACCATGTCAGGACTTCCTGTGACAGAGATCTCCGAGTCGTGTCGCTGCCGTTTGGAGGAGGAGGAGGATTTTCCTTTGGAGCTGGCACTGACGTCAGAGTCAGTGGAACCTGCAGGGGGAGAAATGTAAAGTTACACGGTGGCTGGGAGATTTCATTTGGTCATTTCCTATTTAAACACAATTTCAGGCTTATGGCATGTGTCCGATCGCTGGAATCTGATTTATGTGGTATTAGAACTTGTAAAAATTGAAGATTTTGTACATTGAGGTAAGTTAGAATCAGACCCAGTTGTGGAAGGGATTTAGTACAGTGGTGAAGACAATAGACATAGAGAAGCCTTACAGAAGCTGTCGGTTTTACGTCTCCTCCTTCGAGGTGGGATGCTGCCCCCAGCCATGAGACCTACGGCGTGGGAGGAGACGGGGGAGGTCAGGGGCAGGTGAGGGGAAGTTACTCTGGATGACGACACCAGTGGAGAGCCAGCACATTCTGCCGTGGTGGTGGGAGGAAAGCCGGGTGAGCCGACGGCAGAGGTGGTTGTAGCCGCACTGTCAGGCCCAGGCGTGGTGTGGTAGTACTTGAGGTGGTAGGTGAGAAGGCCTTCCTTGCGGAACTCTTTTGTACAGCCGTGATAATGACACTTGTAGGGGTTATGGTCTTCCTGTACCACAAAGGCCTTGGACGGGACGAAGTAGTGGGGCACAAACATGGTGTGCGGGGATGAGGAGGACCCGCTCACACTGACTGGGGCTGTGGACAGGGGACAGTGACAAAATGCCTTTGATTGTGTGATGGTAACACTACGATTGTACGGGTGGAACAAATGATGACACAACGCATGGCATCGTATGGACAAACATACTCAATATATCATGAAACACAACAAAGCTTTATATTGTAAAATCTAATGGTTTCAGGTTCAACTGAAGACAGAATTAAAACTACAGTAACCTTTCACATTGTATATAATATTTTCTAAAAAGCATTATATTATAAAAAAAAAAATAAAAAAAATAAAATAAACAACAAATAAAAAATTCAT
>JAUEKZ010185821.1:0-12928 GCA_031471865.1 Melibe leonina | reverse complement strand
ACCCAGGGGTTGTCGTTATTCAGGGGTGTCGCTATCCAGGGGTTGTCGTTATTCAGGGGTGTCGCTATCCAGGGGTTCCAGTTCCACTGTACTTAGTTTACGGGCATCTACCAGAGCTTACTGTTGGCCTGCGCTGCACTGCGATCAACCCTTGAGTTGTCCCAGTCGTCATGATTCAGGCCCTGCTTTAGCCAAAAAATAAAGCTTGAGCTTTTATATAGCATAATATCCAATAGTGCTCAAAGCGCTTTACAAGGGGTCCCTGACCAACAGCATCATTCAACATACAGGACGAGGCATGCTGCCTGTTAGGTGCTTGTATACAATATATTCATATGGAATGGGACTACCTTGTTCATGGCCAGGTACTCATTTTACACCCGAGTACGGTGTGAAAAGGTGAGTAAAGAACATTTTCCAGGGACTCAATTTGCGCCGTCACACGACGGATTCGAACCAGTCACCTTTCTGTTACAAGGGCAACTGCTTGCCCACTAGGCCACAGAGCCATTCCCCCCTCCTGTATACTACGCAAACGCACAGATAAAAAGAATATTCACAACTCATTAGATTTTACCTAAACTGGCTCAGTCAGTGGCTCAAGTGGAAGAACGTCATTGCCGAAACCAGGGGCCGATTTCATGACGCGAGACTAGATTTTGGTCCGAGGCTAAATTTTAAATTTTGCTCAATTTAGTCTCTCTTTGAATATTTTGACCATTTATTAAACAATTGGAAACAATTTACTCTGTACCGATATTGCGCTAAATTTAGAATCTAGGCTTTGGTCTCGCGTCATGAAACCGACCCCAGTAGTTTGGAAGTTAATAAAGTTAAAGTGGAGGCTTATATAGCGCTGATATCCACGAGTGCTCATCGCGCTTTACACTTTTAACTTTCCCCGGCCAACAGCAAACATTGAATTACATAGGACAGGACAAGCGCATGTTATGTTAGGCGTGTTACACTTTGTTTGCAGGACAAAAGAGACTGCTGTATCGAGGGCCAGGTACCTATTCTACTGCTGGGTTGACAGTGGGGTTTTCTGGCCCAGGAAAAAAATTCCGCCTCTGAAGGGGATTGAACCTGGGACCTTCTGCACAACAGTCTGATTCTCTCCCAACTGAGATATTGCGCCCCCAAGTTCGAATCTTGGCTGCGTCATACCAGCTGTCACGACCAGATGTTCAGCGTTATCATGGGAACAGTGCTAAGACTGGTTGACCAGGTGTCAGTGTATTGTGAGTGGTTAAGATATTCGAGTAATTTTATACTTTATCTCTGTGTGGCAGCACGGCACTTAATTTGCCGAGAGAGTTCCGCCTTTGATATGACCTAAATTGTGTGTCAAAACGGAGCGAACTTACAACAAAATCGTCTCTGGCAGGGTCCAAGTCTGGTCTTTTCTCCTATCTTCTAACTTACCCCCCGGGCGCTGATATGACCTTAGCAGTTGAAAGAGCTGTAAAACTCTCAATGAAAAAACAGAACAAAGAAAAGAACCAAATGAAGGTATGCATCTATGAAACTGATCAGAGTTTAAACAACACTGCCCTCTGTCATAAATTAATTTCTCTCCCTGCATTCTTCCTCTTCCCTTTTCTCCTCTATCTCCACCTCCTTCTCCTCCTACTTATTCTCCTCATCCTCCTCCTTCTTCTCCTCCTTCTTCTTCTCCTCTTCCTCTACTTCCTCGTCCTTCTCCTCTTCCTCGATCTCCTCCTCCTCTTCCTCCTCAAAATGCCGAATTTGAATTGACTAGGTTGAAATTGACTTGACTACTTACTGTTGTACGTATTTGCTCTGGGAATGGTGTAAAATTGACGAAGAAACCAACACATTTTCGACCTCTGAGCAACTTTAAGGGACACAACTGAGCAAACTACTTTCATTTACCTGAGTTGTCTCTCTTGAAACCTGTTTCTTACACCATAATTATGCTATGTAGCTTTATCACAGATGTTTTTTAGAATTGCCATTCCTTATCTTACTTGTCTGTTGTCTATTTCGGGTCCTTTTAGACATATTAAGATCAAATGTGGAGCTCTGTAGGCAATGCACTCATCTCTCTCTCTCTTTCTCTCTCTCTTTCTCTCTCTCTCTCTCTCTCTCTCTCTCTCTTTCTTTCTCTGTGTGTGAGTGTGCGTGTGTGTTCGTGTGTGTGTGTGTGTGTGAGTGTGAGTGTGTGTGTGTGTGTATGTGTGTGTGTGTGTGTGTGGCAGTGCCACACCCTAGTTTCTACCGATTGAATTTAGAAACCGAAACTTAAATTTGATTTGTATATGTAAAAAATCCTTATATGGGGTAGGCCCATTTGCAAGACGGAGGGATTTTAAAAATTTCGGTTTGGAGAGGAGTTGTTAAAGAAAACGAATATATTCTAACACCAACCGCGATTTATTTTTCTTTGCCTCTATCTTTGTTAGTTTTGTGACATACAGGAAGTATAAGACGCTTTGGGATTTAGAGAAAAAGTGTTACAGAAATTACACTTTATCTATTTTTTTATTATCTATTTTTACAACATCATGTCTGCCATACAGCTCCATATGCACACAGTACACAGCTGTTCTAATGAAATGCAAAAAAGGGTTATAATCATTGATTTGTGACCCGAGACATCACTTAGGTTGTAATATATGTAACAATTTCCGAGAAAACGGATGACAAAACAAATCAGGACGTTTCGGGCATATGACACTTCATAAAAAATAAAAACAACAATTAAAAACGACATTATATAAACATAAAGGACGCAAAAAGCACCGCTCTGATCACTCTGGTACAACCATGCGTAGTTCGAACCCCAGAATGATCGAGAGGGATGCTTACAACGAGGCAAGTTGTAGACAAGGCCTTCTTCTATATAGCTACACATACAAACAAGGCCTTCTATGTGTAGCTATATAGAAGAAGGCCTTGTTGCAGACCAAGAGACAATGGGCAGGAAGGGGTTGGGGTGGTAAGGTGGTATGGAGTGTTGTCCAACAGGGTATTTACTGGTAGGGGTGAGGGATCATCCCCAACCCTCACTGTCCATTGTCTCTCAACATAATAATATGACAACCAGTTTTGCATTTCATTCCATGATTATCTGTATCTACATAGTTTCCAGCAGTTCCATTTTAGTTTTCACAGCTGTTCTAAGAAAGATCGATTTTCTGGAGTAGAGTTTCTCACCGGAAGTTGTCGATTAGATGTAAACAAAGATGGTGGCCACAATTCACTGAGAAAAACAAGAAACACTAGGGTTGCGGGGAAAAAACTCATTTCGTGGTAAATATGAAGTTTAGCTGCTATTTAACCTCGGAATTATTTAAACGAAGGGTGATATTTGACTGAAAAAAATTACAATCTTTCAAAATACCCCTCGATATTAAAATAACCAGGATCCTTACATCTCTCAAATTTTGGTTTCATTTGTGAACAAAGTACAAAGTTGTCTTACTGTTTTCGTTCCAAGTATCTACCAGGATATGGTCTAAAGGAAATTGAAACTAACACATTTAATGCTCACTTGATTGCATTTTTGTCTATTTCAGTAATGGTATGTGTTTGATTTCAAATCGAAAGAAGGCTCGCGAACGGAATCCCAGAATTACATCTTTGAAGACTGTCCCAAAATTTAAGGTAAAAATAGCCAGTTTCAGGTATTTTTTAGATCGTCCACTACAGAAACTCTTAATTATACATATTTTATTCAGGCTACTATTTTTTTCAGTAGTATTGCAAATATCTGGCATATTATTTGCAGTAACTCCAAATTATCTACCGCCAAGGAGAACTCTACTAGTAGAGTTCTCCTTGTCTACCGCATATTTTTCAGTATAGTAATCTATCTAGACGTCTAGTTTATTTGCAGTAAACCTAACTAGTTTATTATTAGCTCTATTGATATTGTTATTACGTCTTCAAATATATTGGCTTGGTATGCTAAACTTATGTGCAGTATGTACACTACCCTATTACTGTGTTACTGTAGATTATTTGCAACAGAGTGATTATTTGCTGGAGCACTGCAAATAGTATTCTGCATCTTAAATGTAACTTGCAGTTAGTGGAAGTGCTCTTCTAGTATGAAAAATAGATTTTGTTACCTCTTTTCTTAACCCATGACGCGTGGGTAAGAAATACTTAATGCACCGGTTTATGATAAGGGTTGGGGATGGGGGGGGGGGAGGGGGGGCAATCACTTTGCCAGGGTGTGTGAATGGTAAAACAAGAGGAGTGATTAACACAGGCGGAGTGGTTTTGTTTTAAGTGCTGTGACAAAAAGGCTGTAAAAAGGGGATCCCACTGTTGCCAGTGACTGTTTAGTACATAATAACCTTGAACAAGGGGGCCTGGTATTCTTCCATGTTGTGCAAAATATGAGTTTTGATTTCATGAATTGGTGACACGTCCCCATGATCAGGCTCAAGCTTCAGGCACGGGAATGGAATGCGATCAGTTAATGAATGAATAGCTTGTGGCTACTGAATGCACATAATGACACAAACACACACTCTCTCTTTCCCTCTCTCTCTCTCTCTCTCTCTCTCTCAACGTTCTCCTAGGCACACTGTACAGACAGATACAAAGACAACTCACAACACACATTGCAGTCCAGACCACAACCACGTGGGTGTGTTATGAATCAAAAATGGTATCATGATCAAACCATGCTGTTTTATTTGTTTCTTGCTGTATATATCCGTGTACATGATTCTTCATTAAACATCTGCTATTTTCCATGTAATAAAATTCACTGTCTTTCCATTCCATTTCACCAGCTATTAAGGTCACCATGTCGTTGATGGGAAAACTTCCTATTGTGTTAGTGGTGCTGACATTTCTGACTTTTATTGTGTCCTACATCATTGCTGTGGCAAGAAACGATGTGGCCGCTGCTTTTCCATACATAAGGTAGGCTCATGCTCCTTGTTGTTGAATCATTTTTTTATACACAGCCCTGAACCTTGTTTGGCAAGTTACCACTGCTCTGTGTCTCTAAAAGATATTCATTTAGAAGAAAAAAACTACATCGGTCTGCCATTTCATTATGTTATGTTTTCTGAAGCTCATGGCAAAAATGAGATTAGTTTGGCAGACATTTTACTTTGTGTAACAATAACAACACACATGATATATGTTTTCAGTCCTTTCATTCATATTGCATCCTGTCTCTCTTTAGCTTTGCTGACGGTGTGTTTATGTGTGCGTGTGTATGAGTGTGTGTGAAGTCTCTGTGTGTGTACTGTTCTAACTTTTTCCCCCCTCTCTCTCTCTCTCCCTCTCTTTCTCTCTCTCTCTCTCTCTCCTTCAGTACAAGTATGTGTGTCTGTGTGTGTGCGTGTGCATGCAAAATCGTAGTAAGTAATCTAAGATGGTTTGAGGTTAGTGCCAGTCCATGCCAGTGTGCTCAACATGGTTTGCATTTAAATGCACAATTTTATCCTCTCCCAACTAGCATGCACCGACCCAGCAGAGACTGCATTTTTTTTCTATCATAATGTGTGGAAGTATTATGAGACTGGAAAATTAATAAGCCAATGAGAGTAAAGACATAAAAGGGGTTGGCCACGCGGCACATGCTATTGACAGCCCATTATACAAGCTGGCCATCTAGAGGGCCAATGAGACTTGATTGGATTCTATGTTCAATATTGTTGGAGCTGTATTGATTTATTTAAAAAAAAGAAAAAAAAAAAAAGAAGTAATTTCGTGTAATTTAATTATCAATAAAAGAAATTATGTCCCTCTTAAGTTATCTGATGCGAAATTGGTAAGATGTCCAATATCGTACCTGAACGTTTGTGAAAAAAATTAGGATTTATTTTTTTATCATTCTGAATTTCAGTGACACAGGATCTGAAAGGCCTGAAAGTTGTATCTTTGGCCAGTTTTTGAATATTGCTGCAATGTTGGGTAAGCCAGATTTGAAGTTTGTATATATATTTCCGTTACAAATATGTTTAAAAGTTATCGGGATGAGTTTTGCAGTCTTCATTGTTGGCAACAGTTTCAAATTTCTTACTTTGTAAGAATATAAGACATTTCTGCTTAAGAATATTTGAATATTTGTGCTATGTTAGATTAAAGCTCTGTAACTTTTTTTTTTTTCTTTGAGCCCAAAGCGCTGTCTGAGTTTTAATCATGAAAAAAAAACCAACCAATTGTCCAAGCAATGAACAAAATTATTGTGATCTTCAAATGTGTGAGATTAGCTCAGTTTTTCTGAGTGTACCAAATTATGGTGATCGGTCACATGTATAATATATGTTTCTCTGACCTGTATATCATTCATATCCACTGGTCAGGAACTGTTTAGCACTTCTTGCTTCTTACAAAGGAAATGCTTAACAGGAAATTACTTTTTCTTAATATTTGATGTAGCTACCAACCTTCTTTCATTTCATTTATGAGTCAAACTTGATATAAGATGCAGTCCAGAAAGGAGACAAAGTCAAAGAAAGCAGAAAAACATAGAATTGGATTGTCCAGAGTGGGGAATCAAACCAGGGACTCAGCTACGGCCCCTGTTGCCTGTCTCGTTTCAGGACAAACAAGACTTGTTACTTTGTTAAGTCTTGTTTGTCCTGATGAAGACCTTGGGTCGAAATGTTGCTCTCTGTTTGTCTTGCTTTGTCTTTGTCCCACTATACTGGCCTGTGATCAACCACTGGCCAAGCAATCCCCTCTCTTTTTACATATCATCTCAAGTTTGACCCATTTCTTGTGGTTTCCAGTGCCTGCTCCCGACCTGACTGTCATTATTTTACTATTTATTTCAGCTGCCTGCACCATGTTTTTCCATTACAAGGCTGTGGAGGCCAAAGTGGGCGACCTGCGTGAAGACCCCTTGATCAACAGGCTGAACAAGTCAGCAATGGTGGTGGGCTCCTTGTCCTCCCTGGGTGTGTCCATCGTGGCCAACTTCCAGGTAATGTGTCGATAGATTGATGAACAATTATTTGGTAATTTGGTAATAAGTTTGTGTATGTATTTATTTATTTATTTATTTATCTATTTATGTATGTTTTTTTTTAATTGGTTTCTGTCTGTTTTTTTTTATTTGTTAATGTATGTATTTTTTAAATTTGTTTATCATTAAGTATGTTTTTTAAAAATTTGTTTATGTATGTATTTTTATTTATTTGTTTATGATGTATATATTTATTTATTTGTTCAAATGTGTTTATTTGTTTATTTATTTATTATATTAATAGATTGTTGAATAATTATTGGATGATTTGGTGCTTGGGTTTTATTATTATTTATTTATTTATTCATTTCTCTATGTGTGTATGTATGAATGTATTGGTTTATTCATTCTAATATATCTATTTGTTTACCTATTTATCTCATTAATATTGCAGGAAGGAACGATGGTGGAGATTGTCCACTTCATCGGTGCCAGTATGGCTTTTCTCCTGGGCGTGGGCTACTGTTTCCTGATAGTTGCCCTGTCCTACCAGATGTACCCGTGTTTTACCAGCCTGCGAATATGCCGCATTCGACTGGCCATGGCCTTGGCGGCTGTGTTCGCTGTGCTAATCAGTATCCTCTTAATTGATGATGATCATAATGATAATGATGATGGTAATAGGTAATAATATGTTGGCAGCTTGGTTCTCTGTGCTTATCCGTATCCTGTTCTTAATTGGTGATGATCATAATGATAATGATGGTGGTAATAGGTAATAATATGTTGGCAACTTGGTTCTCTGTGCTAATCAGTATCTTTGATTAATTATGATTATAATGATGATGCTAGTGGGTATTATGTTCTCAATGATGTAGCACTTGTGGATCCAAATCGTCATCTGTGTTGCAATTTAAAGACTTTTTCCCCAACATAAGGAGAAAATGTACAAAATGTGCTATTCATTAGGAGTTCTACATAAAACCATTATAGTAATAGATAGTAATAGAACTAAGCTTAAACTATACTAGTAGAGATGCCCACTATCTGTAGTCATATGATTGATTGAAGGCTACGCAGTCTTGTGGACGCTGCAGTGAACTGTGCAGTTGTCAGGATGTCTTCTGCTTTTTCATATACAGATCTGAATACCCATGGATGAATAAAATTGACTGAGATCATTTTATAGTTCACAGACTTGCACAGGATCTCACAAATACATTATTTTCTAGGTGGATGATTGAAGCATCTATTAAGATTGAAATTGACTCCTTTACGGCCAAAGCTACTTACTCACCCTAGGCAGGACATGCACTGCACACTGGTGTGTTGTTCTACCAAATAGATTTGGAGATTCTGCTCCAGGGGGAAAAACATCTAACTGCTGAGCCCCCCCCCCCCCCAGCCTGCCCCCCAAAAGACCAATCAAACAAAAAAAACAAAACAAGGCTTCCACTACTTTAGAGAGTTTACTTAGCTGCAAAATCTGCAGGACTTTTATCTCTTATATCATGGAAATCAATAAATAAAGATCTTTTAGCAGCATGAATATGGTTAAACTCAAAGAAACACATACAAAAAATTAAGCAAAGTCCGATCGATTATGATTGTGAATTTGAATCCAGAACTTGCCTAGTATTTGAACTTTGCTGATACCAAGTTTTGATCTCTTGAATAGTAGTAGTAGTAGTTGCATCATATTGCATTCTAAATTCAAACCTCCAGTTAAAGCTCTTCAAGCCATTTTTTGAATTCATCATTGAATACATGTACGCTTGCATAGCCTCCGTTCAGTTTTATTCTGAAATGATTTTGTTAATAATGGTTTCCTGTTTTTCCCCGGACAGAGTCATTATTTCAGATTTGGTCAAGGGTTGTTTAAGTTTAACCCTTTCACGGCTAAAGACATCAAAATTATCAAGATTTGCCTGTTCTTATACCAGATGAATCAGATTTCAGTGAACTGACATATGTCCGTTCAGCGAAATCTGATTTATCTTGTTTAAGAACACGTACATTTGAAAGATTTTGTATATTTCTGTTGGGTTAGAATCAGACCCCGCTGTGAAAGGGTTAAGTATGAAACATTGGCATGAATGTAGAATTGTGTTATGCTCGTAGGATGATGCTTTTTTTTCAGTCTTTTCCTTACTACAACCATTGTAGCTGTGGTTGCGGCTGTCTTAGCCTTTCACCAATGGAATAAGACACCTCACACGATAGACGAAAAGTTGAAATGGTCAAGTGATCAACCGGTAAGATTGCAATTCCTTGATAGATTGTTTATTTTCATTCGTGTTCAAACCTGCATTTTGAAATTATCTGCCAAATGTCAATGTCCCTTCACGACACCTCATGGCCTTATAGTTCACTTTGGTGCAAAAGATTAAAATTCACACCAGAAAATGTGTTTAGTTATTTACAGTTACAGCACATAGGTCTACAGGTCTACAAACATTTAGACATAATCACACACACACACACACACACACACAGACACACACGCACACACACACACACAACAACACAACCACCCACACACACAAAAACACACACATCCACACACACACACACCCACACCCATCCACACACACACCCACCCACACACACACCCACCCACACACACACACCCACCCACACACACCCACCCACACACACCCACACATACACACAAACACACACACAAGTCTTTACTCACAAAGGTAAGCAACAATGAAAAACACAACTTTTCACCGTGATGGGGAAGATTTTGCTAGTTTTTAAAATATATTTTTTCTGCTTGTCATGGCTATTCTTTAATCTTAGTGTAGACGTCTAACAGTAAGTGGTGAGTTGGTGATGAGAAAACGTTTTAAAGAGCTGTGACTGTGACCATGGCTGTAGACTCGGTTTGGTTTCACTTCATGTTTTACATTTATTATACAGTTGTCTATGAAGTCTAGATTCCACAAGGTCTTTAGAACTGTGTCTTTGGCGTTGAATGCGTCATCTCGTTGAGTAAGGTTGTGGAACTGCTTGTCTACAACCGCAAAGCACATCTATCCAGTCCTCCACTCTCCAGTCACTAGGCTGAAAAATGGAATTTGGGGCGGCGCGAGTAACAACGAGTTGAGAGTCTGGTTACAGGGATTGGAGCAGGCAGAGTGGTGTCAAACGAGGCTTCAGTCTCTTCAGCTCTCTGCTGTAAATATCAATATCTAACAACTATACAACAACCATTTCTTCTGCAGGGCTACCCTGCCCATGTGGTGAGCACAGTGTTTGAATGGGTCACGGCCTGCATCTTCTTCATGTTCTTCCTGACCTTTGTCAAAGAGCTGGACAAGTTCAACCTGGAGGTCAAGGCCAGGCCAAATCTGCACAACCTGGACGACTATCCAGAGACGACACAGGAGCCCAACGAAAGGACCAAACTCATCTTGTAAGAGTTTTCTGTATCTCCACACCTCATCACAATGGATGAAATCAGGATTGCCCCAGGGTTTGGACAGTCATGTTGGATCAACTGTCTTTTCCATCAACGCTAATATATTTTATATTTACTATTGATTTTATTTGTGCATTTGCTAGGAGTGACATGGGTTTTATTTGTATATGTTGACCAAGATATGTTTGATGTATGATGTATAATATGGCAGATTGAGTGAGAAGTCACACTGCTTTAGAGATGGAAGAGTACAGTGAGACTAACAGTTGGGAGTAGAGTTAGAGTTTCAATGCCCAAGTCGTATAAGTTGCAGATTAAAAGGGTTTTTGGATTATCCATTGTATATTAATGTGTATTTGATTGTATAGTCTAATACGCATACCTTATCCTTGCTTGGACAGAGGACTTTGGATAAGTGTTCAGTGGAATTGAGGAAAATGTCAAACTGTGACATTTCAGTTTGGGGGACAATTTAGTTTGGGACATTGGGTTTTTTACCAGAGGAATTCACGAGGACAAGATATACAAGGAGAAGAAGAAAGCAAAGATTGTAGTAATATGATAATGTAGAGATGTCCGTGCCCCCTACAACTCTTTTGACAATTCCAGGCCTGTACTTTGTACTCCATGTCTAGAAAGGTTAGAAAAATCAATGCATGGTATTGTGGTTGTATCTTAAATTTTATATCTTATCGTAAAATTAATTTGATTTTTACATTGTCTCTCCTTGTCATTTTATTTGATTCATTTTTCAGTTGTAATTTTATACAAAAAATATATTGGTGAGAGTTAGAGGAGATGCGTTTTAATGAAATCTTCATCTAAATGAAATTTGCCGGCAATCATAGATTATTTACTGATTTATTTCCCTTGAAACAAATTTTGATTTTTATTTCTAGATTACTGCTTTTAAAAATGCTCTTATGTCAGAACGTCAGAAAATCTATTGTGTTATTTTTATACCCTGAACACCTTTGTTTTTCCTTACAGTTACAGGTTTTTAAACAACTGTGTTTGACTGTATATGTCTAGAAACACTTTTGCTGCGGTATACAGCCATCATTGTGTGTGAGCTTTTACAGCCTGTAATTGCAGATTGGGATTTTAGTATTCTTTTTTAATCAGATTATACTGTAGCACTGTTTCGGACCCCTGAGATATGCCAGTCTTTTTCAGGGACAAATTTCCTCATTAAGGACCAACAAAGATAATTTTTCTTTGTTTTTACTTTACATAACTAATACAAATAACTACTACAGTTTTAATTGAAAAATCCTACTTTCACTTTCACTTTCACAATCTTATAAGAACCTCAGTGCTTTCAATGTTTGGAAAATAAAATATATTTAAGTTCTGAATTATTTTTTTTCCCTTGTGAAAACTTCACTAACTTATTGATACTGGAAGATCTTTGCTTGTCTTCTTCCTTGGAGATAAGCCAAATAATAATAATAATAGTAATGACGATGATGAATAGAGCTGTGTTTGAAGGTTACAGATTGTAGACAATAGAGCTAGATACGTTTTTAAGTAATTTGATTGATCTTCTGTAGGATATTCACAGAGAGCAACCAACTTCATTTATTTCAAAGTTTGTATTGTTTTACTGCCTTGGGAATTAAGGATTTGGAATTCATCCAATAATTGCAGCTTCCCTCACTTTTGTGGGCTTATGATTTTTGGAAGCCACTTATTTAGGTGAATTTTTTAGATTCTCATAATTTTTTGTTGTTGTTGTTGTTGTTGTTTGGGGATAGTCTGTAGCACGTATAACTGGTATTCCCACTCAGTCTGTAGCATGTATAACTCGTATTCCCACTCACAACCGGATGAGCTTACGCAGCATGCCCAAGTTATCTGAAATTGCCTTTAAAACTTTTTGGAATTTGAATGGTTTTGAATCAATGACATTTCACTGAAATCTGATTTATCTGGTACTGGTGGTATGAGAACTGGCCAATCTTGAAGAGTTTGGTGTGTCCTTAGCAGTGAAAGTGAAAGGGTTACTAGAAGTCAAGGGTTACCAATTACCAGTATTTATCATGTGGTCCTGATGCTCTTACCCTACGATGACAAATTCATCCGCCAGCCACCTTTTTTTTTTCTCTGTTAAAATTTGGTGCAAAAACAAAGTGCAGGTGTTCTTATACTTGGTGGTACATTAGTGATTGAAGGTGTCGTCAGTATTGTAAGCTGCATGAGACTTTGACGTGTATGTTTCCAATTTGAAGTTTGCATTTCACGTTCGATCACATGAATTTGTCAATCATATTCAATACTTTAAAAAATTTTTCTCAACAAGCTGTAAATGCTCCCTGAAAACTGCAGTGGAAGCCCTGGATAATCGCATCGCCCGGGACCAGAAAATGATGTTGTTATCCAAGGGTGCCGTTATTCAGGGGTTTTCAATGATTTCTAATATGTAACAAAAAAAAAAACAAACAAAGCGGGCGGTTGGCGGGCGCCTCTGGTGGGCGCTACTTCTGTTTCTTATCTTTTGGATTGATCTATCACCTTACTTTTTCCAGCACTCTCTCCAGTGCTCCCTTAACCAGCATACACTCACACAGCTGTTTTGTATCTGTTTGCTCAGTCTT
>JAUEKZ010185810.1:2092-12929 GCA_031471865.1 Melibe leonina | reverse complement strand
AGAGAGAGAAAGAGAGAGAGAAAGAGAGAGAGAAAGAGAGAGAAAGAGAGAGAAAGAGAGAGAGAAAGAGAGAGAGAGAGAGAAAGAGAGAGAGAAAGAGAGAGAGAGAAAGACAGAGAGAAAGAGAGAGAGAAAGACAGAGAGAAAGAGAGAGAAAGAGAGAGAAAGAGAGAAAAAGAGAGAGAGAGAAAGAGAGAGAAAGAGAGAGAGAAAGAGAGAGAGAAAGAGCAAGAGAGAGAAAGAGAGAGAGAAAGAGAGAGAAAGAGAGAGAACGAGAGAGTTTGTACTATATACTATTACGTGCATAATGTGTTTCTGTGAGTATGTTTGTGTGTGAATCTATAAATGAGGGTGTGTGTGTGAGTGTATGTGTATGTGTGTGTTGTGTGTGTGTGTGTATGTGTGTGTGTGTGTGTGTGTGGAGGGGGGACGTGTTAGTGGGTGAGGGTGGGCGGAGTATTTATCATTCATATTATTCTAATTAACTATGTGAAGAATCTTAACACTCGTGGCTTCCCGTAAAGCGCATGTATTTCACCAGTTGTTGGCGCTATAGAAATGTACTTTGTTTATTCGTCTCGTTCTTCTAGTTATTTATATTTTTCGGGGGAGGGGCGGTGTAATGATAATTACTATTACTATTATTATTATCAATAGCATGGGTACAGGCTAAGACTGGTTGATCATTGTGCTCTCACTGGGTAAGCTATCCATGGCAGCACTTTAACTCGTATGGGAAGATCCTTTGGTATGACCCAAATGTGTTGAAAAGGCGTTAGCACTTCTACATGAACCAACCAACCAACCAACCAACCAACCACCACAAGCAACCAAACAAGTAAGCAAGCAAGCAACCAACCAACACACCCAACCAACCAACCAACCATCAACATTCACTCATTATCCCTAGGTGTTGTTTTCATTATTGACACATCTACTTACACCCCCTCCCCCCAGTAGTTATCATGGATTATTGACATACAATACCATCATACTTTCAAGTCTTTGTCATACTTAGTCATCATTGCTTTTCGCAACTTGACCTTATCCCATCGTAGAATAAAATATGGACTTGTTGAGAAGGGTCTGACATTAAAGGTGTGTTTAGTTTAGATGGTGAAATAGTTGGATCTCCGCTTCTCACATTTCTGGTAACAGTAGCAAAGAGAGGACTCACTGCTCTTCCTTCAGAAATAAAAGCACAATCCCCCTCTCTCTCTCTCTTTCTCTCTCTCTCTCTCTCTATCTCTCTCTCTTTCTCTGTATATATAAATATATATATATATATATATATATATATATATATCATGTCAAAATTATCTATGTAATGGTACTTTTTCACGGGATGTTGGGCTGTAGAAATGTACGTTATTATGATTTCGATGATTATCATCGTTCTTCTTCTTATTATTATTATCATTATCCTTATCATCATTAACATGATCTCCCTCTAGAGTCTTTCCCTATCTCTGTCTCTCATTCTCTCTCTCTCTCTCTCTCTCTCTCTCTCTCTCTCTCTCTCTCTCTATGTAGGTCTGTGTCCGTTTCCCTCTGTTTCTCATCATCTGTCTTCACCCCCTCTCCAATTCCCCCCCCCCCCCCCCATCTTCAAGCCCCAGTGAGTGCCCTAACGTTGTGTCTGGCAGGGCATCACCATAACCGTGGCATTATGGTCAATCAAACATGGTATGGTGCAAGATACGACTACTGTTGTTACTGACACTACTACTACTATTACAACTTCAACTACTACTACTACTTTTACAACTTCTACTACTACTAATACTGCTGCTACTACTACAACTGATACTACTATCACTTTTACTACTACTGCTACTACTACTGTTACTGCTGCTACTACTACTGCTACCACTACTTCTTCTTTTACTACTGCTTCTACTACAACCACTACAACAGCAACTACAACAACAACAACAACTACTACTACTACCACCATCACTACTACTTCTACTGCTACAACAACAACAATAACAACAACTACTAATCCTATTACTACCACCACCACCACGCACTACTACTACTACTACTACTACTACTACTACTACTACTACTACCACCACCACGACTACTACTACTACTACTACTACTACTACAACCATAATATATTATCAACCAAGCCCAAGGGAGCATAGGACACCAACAAACTTCCTCAAACTTTTTCTGTCCTGCGCGAACCATCTTATCTTATTCCTTCCCTTATCCTTTCCCTCTCCACTGTCCCCCTCCAGGTACCCTTCGGCCTGCTTCATTCTCTCCGTCCTTGTCAAGTCCATGTCGTAAGCGCAATGAGCGGGTGGTCGATCTCTGTTCATGAGAAGAACACGACGTAAACATGCCAAACACATGCCTTACTTTTCTCTGCTGTCTATCTTTTCCTACTACTATTACCATTACAGAAATTACTACTATCACCACAAAAATGCTAAAAAATTAGGATGGTGTGCCTGTTAGTGCACGTATTCAGAGCAGACAAAAAGAATGAAGTGTGGGAAATCGAGCAATGGCGTTACCTCGTAATAAAGGGAGATCACTCAAAAGGTAGATAGAGAGTCAGTCTAGGAACCGGATCCAGGGCTCGGACCCCAACCGCATTTTACCTATGACGTAAAAATCTGCATATGCAAACTGTCACGCCAGGCGCTTAGCATCTATTATGGGAACAGTACTAAGACTGCTATGGAGGCGCGGTGGCCGAACTGGGAGCGATGCAGCAAAGAACCTGGGGACACCGGGTTCGATTTCTACCAGGGGTACTTCGGATATTTCCTTTACTTCACTTGCCCTACACCACCCAGGTGTAAAATGGGTATAAATCCACAATTTGGGTAGGGAAAAGTAATCTGTGATTGATCATTAACGTTTGTCCGCTTCACGCTACAGGAACTGGGATAAGCTCCGGCTTCATGGGTCATGAGGCTTTAAAGTGCTTACTGCTATTTAGACTGGTTGACCCCGTGCCAAATACACTGGGTGAGATATTTGAGTGAGCCTTCCGATAATATATGTGCGGTAGTTCAGTAAGTTGTCATGATAGCTCCACCTGTGGTATGACCTGTATTAAAAAGGGCCTCAAATAGACAACAACCAACGGAAAATCTCATAATACTGCATGTGGCAATCCACGCAGACAGACAGACAGACATAATATCCTACCTGACAACACAATGACTTTAAAATCACAGCAAAATTAGACTCCAACACATCCTTAGATACCAGAAAATCTATGTTGCAGGAAAGAGTCTCAACCCTGATATTGATTTATATGAAGTTGCTAAGGCATCCATGTGGGACGATGAGGAAAAGAATGGCATTAAGACGTCAAGGAGATATTAATATCATGTCAAGTATGAATCACTGATGCGATATTTATCAAGCATCATCGACAACAATTCGTTAATAAAAGAAAATAGAGTGGGTTGAGAAACTGATAATGATAAAACCTACATTTTTCGCAACACCAATTTTACCCGGTTGTAAAGTCGACACGGCCTTTAGTCTAATGGTGCGTGCCCGTAACGGGCTACTGGCAGGGGACCTCGTCTCCTTCTCCGTCTCCTTCTCCGTCTCCTTCTCCGCCGGAGAAGACATTCAGACGTCTCGGGTGTCACCCCGTTCATAAGCACAGCATGTTTTGTCGCGTACTTGGCATCATACCATAAAATAAGCTGTCGTTGAATATTATCACTTTGTACGGTATCGCCCCAACACACTGGAATGGGACACCTTAATGTATAAAGAAATTTCAATTTGAATCAAGTCGTGTAACCCACAATGATCGATTTGGAGCTGAATTTCGTGGAACCAATGTTAGCATTGAAGGGTATGTAACAGTAATGAAATGATATAGAAAAACCCTACACCTCTATGGGATGTCCTACATTACAGAGTGGTGATTGGAACAGTGCTTTGAGCTCCCTGATTTTATAATAAGACGTCGTGGGGTCAGTGCCCTCCGGTGTCATGTCTACACGCAACCCTTTTAACCCTTTCACAGCGAGGTCTGATTCTAACCCAAATGAAATATGCAAAATCTTGAAAATGTACGTGTTCTTATACCAGATGAATCAGATTTCAGTGAACTGACATATGCCAAAAGCCTGGTATAAGAACTGGCAAGTCTTGAAGATTTTGGTGTCCGTAGCAGTGAAAGGGTTAATGTCGATGACACAAAAAAATGAAACCAATATGAAACCACGTTGAAATGCGCACTGGCAGTAATACTCGGCCCAGCCGAGTCAATCAGTTAATTGGAAGAAGAACAACGAAGAAGAAAACTTTTACAGCTGATATTAGGAAGGATACGATGGAGGAAGACGATGAGATCGACAGAATATGAAGACGTGTTGCAGACCTCCCCGCGTGGCAGCTCCAATCACATCACAAGGTGCGAGGGGTAATTTAGTGTAACGTTGTTATCCGTCAACAAACAGTACTGACCTTATAATAAAAACACAAACATTTAATTTGACGGGTTTATTATATCTAAATATATTCGGAATAAAAGAAAAAAATCTCCCAACAGCAGTATCGGCCGTTGTCTGTAAAATGCGGTATACGAGCAGCGGTAGGCCCGTGGTCAGTGTACCGTGACCGGTGAAATATTCGGATGATAATGACAGTAAGGCGGGGAGCAAGCACTGGAAATCACAAGTAAAGAGTCAAACTTGATATTATTATAATATGCAGTGCAGAAACGTGACAAAGCCAAAGAAAGCAGAAAACAATAGAGTAACAGAAATAAACCGAAAATTGACCAGAGTGGGGTTCGAACCCGGGACCCAGCTACGGCACCCATCGCCTTGCCGGCAGCACGATACAGCGAGCTAACCACTTCAGCTATCCGCTCCCCCAAAAAGGAGAGCATCTACTTCAGTGATATTACTCGATCTGTGCCGCCGACTCGCTGTGAAAGAAAACCCGAGGTCCAACACCCCCCTTCAATATTGTTCCGCCTATGATATTATTCATTTTCAAAATTAGTTATTTTTAAAAATGGCGCTAAACAGGTAACTGACCAACAGAAGACAATTTAATTTATACTCTTGGATTTCATTGTCGTTAAACTTACTAGTAACACAGACATGTTGATCATTATGTCGATCGATTCATTAATGACTTCATCGTCAATAAACGTATGTAAATATCAGAAATGTAAACAAGGAAACCTGATATAAAGCGTTCATCCAGCTTGCAGTAGCACAGAACTAGATGACAAAGAATTGCAAAACACACAAAATTACATACTTATTGATTTCAAATTAAGATCCTTATTAAACGGGTAGACATCTGTCAACACAACAGCTGGGGGATATTGAAAAAAAAGTTATGAGGAAAACAAAATAGATAAAATACAAGACCACTGGATTATGGAGAAAAACATCCAAAAGAACTTAAAGAAGAAAAAACTTAACTGGAAAAATACAATGGTGCCAATTTTGATTTAGCGACCCGATTTGTTAGAACACAGCAAGTTGTCGTTGAGGGCCATACATCAAACGTAGGTCAAGTAACACCAGGTGTGCCTTAGGGATCGGTGATGGGACCAACTCTCTTCTTGATATACATCACTGACCTCCCAGATGGAATGATATCCAAAGTTAGATTATTTGCAGACGACGCCGCCATGTAGGACATATAACATCAATAAACTACTGCGTCATTTTGAATAAGGACCTGAAACAACTAGAGGAATGGGAAATTGAATAGCAAATGGAGTTCAGCGTGCGAAAGTATACTATCCTATCAATTACAAACAAAAAACAACCAACCACACATCAACACGAGCTGCATGGACACCATTAGAAAGAGTAACTTCCACGAAATACCTGGGCGTGGAAATTTCCGACAACTCAAAACACATCACAAATATAACAAATAAAAGCAACAGAACCAGCACATTAATTGTAAACCGTAAATTGTCCAACCACGATCCAGATACACACTTATAAAACCTCAGTGAGACCAATTTTGGAATATGCGAGTTCGGTATGGGACCCTCACTACACTACAAGAAAGACGCAGACGCAATAAAAAAAAATGTCAAAAGAGAGCAGTAAGACACATCACAAATACACCATACTAATATCGCACCAGCATAACAAAACTCACAAGCCAACTTGGACTACAAAACCTGGAAAAAAGGAGAAAGATCAATAAACTCATCATCTTTCAGACGGTGTATCATCAAACTTCCAGACAACATCCACAAAATCGAACGAAAAACCAGAGCACACAAATCAAAATTATCAATGCAGTCCTCAGAAACGAATGTTCACCATCATGCATTTTTTCCATCTTCAATTCTTTTGTGGAATGACTTGCCCTCAGAAACTGCAGAGATTGGGTCTCCGGAGACTTATATGAAAATTGTTGAATATTGTTTTCTATAATCGGATAAGTAAATGTGTTAGGGTGAGAGGACAGTGGCTGTGAATACTAGAATGTAAAATTTGAGAATGTGAGAATGTTTGAAATGTGAACTGTGCGCCGATCCTCGACCTCACAGGGTATGCACAGAACCAATGAAGAAGAAGATAAAACTGCTGTGATTTCTTTTCTTATCAAAGACCGAATGGATTTCATCAAAATACTCACAGCAAGCCAGTATTTTACCAACACACGTGTTATGTTGCATTCAGAAAAACAACATAATATAAAAGTAATTATTCAAATATCTAAACAGGGTGTCTCTCTCAAGTGGAATGCAATGGGTCTGTATTTATAATCTATCATTGGTTGAAATAAGAAGTAAGTTTGTTTCAAAACTCATAAAGAAGGTGGAGGGGGGCCATGGATTTGTTGCTTCTAAGAAATCCAATTCTAAGAAATCTCAGAACTCTGGTCATGTCGTGACGACCTCACAGAAAAAAGGAAGAGCCATTGGTTCTAACCTCTACGACATCACTACGGCCAGGGTGACATTACAGGGGAAAAGGGAGATGATTGGATGGTTACCTTTTCTCATTACGACACGGTTTTGTTTGATAATAAAGATTGGAGTTAAAAAACAAGCAGGGTAAAGGCCATGCCTTTATGTCTCGCATCTCTCACAATTCCTGGAATAGCTATTCCAAGAATTTGAAAAGCTTGCACGAACAAGTCGTCACGGCCAGTGTGATTTAAGTAGAGAAAAGGAGAGAAAGAAGATTGATTGGAATTAAATCCCAGACACGGGATGCTGAATGATTGAACAGTTTGCAGCACCGAGCACCAGCGGGTTGGAGGGGAGGAGGAGGGGAGGGGAGGGGGTAGCTGGCATGAAGTGGGCAGCTTCGAGATTGCCAGTGGGGTTGTCATGCATGTTGGTATGGGCGGGGGCGGATGTCGGGTGTAGATGACCTCGCAGTTCATTGCACTAGGGAAAATAGAGCAACATTGCGCAAGAGATTAATTAAGATTGACAACCAATTGTATGGCCAGCAGGGATTGCTGTTGAATAAGGTCTCTTTGATCAAAATGTCATGATTGATAATAAAAAGAAATAACAAAACAAAAATAGTTTCAATTTTCAAACAGTGAATAAAAAGATTACACAACCAAACACCCCCCCCCCCCCCCACAAATAAAAAAGACCCCAACAATTTAGACAACAATAACAAAATAAAAACTACCATAAATCGCATTACCTGGGTGTCCGTCCTATACACATACCACACTTTGTAGTCGATTGTAGCAAAGGTGGGTACAATGCTGTCACCTTTGACCAGACATGTTGTATACTAATTATGTCCGACAGTATACACACAGTTTTACAGACTGACAGACAAGCGTACCTGCATGAATGTACATTATGACTATAATACACAGACAGATAGACAGACAGGCATCAACAATATCCAACAAAACGATAAGACGCTGGTATCAGGCAGAGTAGATTAACATATATCAATCAGCTAGATACAATTCGCGTCATGTTGACCATAATGAACTGTGTTATTATCCTACACATCCCCCCATGTCTCAGTTAATGAACATTTATCTAAAAAGAAGAAGCGAACACCTGAAAAAATGAGACGCTTATTTCATTTACCCAAAAACGGGAGAGCAAGGATTTAGAATCGGTCGTAACTGCTCACAAACAAAACGAATTATGCGTTTACATCAAGGGGAAAGAAAATGGGATTGAAAGTTGTTGGTTGCTTAGCGACAAAACAACCAGATTAATGGCGACCACAAGCGGATATTTACTTTAGCATCACTCCCAGGTCATGTCATTCTGCCACGGAAACCGGGGTGCAATGGCTTCTGTGTGCAGTACACGTCAGTCTGGGAGATGTGAGCAGTGTGAGCAGTGAGAGCAGGCCTAGCGGGCATGCCAAGGGGATTTTTTATTTTACAGGTGTGGACAAGGGGGTGCTCATTTGGTGAATAATGAAAGAAGAGGAGATAGATATGAGAGAGAGAGAGAGAGAGAGAGAGAGAGAGAGAATGTATGTGTGTGAGAGGGATAGATGTGTGTGTGTGTGAGAGAGAGACATATATGAGAGAGAGAGAGAGGGGGGGGAGAGAGAGACAGAATGTATGTGTGTGAGAGAGACAGTGTGTGTGTGAGAGAGAGAGAGAAATAGAGAGAGAAAGAGAGAGAGAGTGATTTAGAGAGAATTAAAAGGAGAGAAAGAGAGAGAGGATGTATATGTGTGAGAGAGACAGTGTGTGTGTGAGAGAGAGAGAGAGAGAGAGAGAGAGAAAGGGAGAGAGAGAATGAACACCGAGGAGAGAGATATATAATGAACACCGATGAGAGAGAGAGAGAGAGAGAATGAATACGGGAGAGAGAGAGAGAAGGAGGGGGGGGGGGGGTATCAGGCACGAACGGGGCAATTATCGTCTTGAAGATTTTGGAAAACTTAGCATTGAAAGGGTTAAGACGTTAAACTGGGCATCTTAGCAGCGGTCCCACCAGGCGCTCAGCGTTCCGGGAACAGTACTAAGACAGTATGGCCCCGTGTACGTCTACTGTGACTGGGTGGGGTGTTTTAGTAATCCTTCCGCTTATCTATGGGTGGCAGCACGTTTACTACTTGTCTGGAGAGCTTCGCCTTTCATATGACCAAACTTGTGTTAGAAAGGGCGTTAACCCTTTCACTGCGAGGTCTGATTCAAGCCCAACTGAATTATTATGCAAAATCTTAAAAATGTACGTGTTCTTATACCAGATAAATCAGATTTCAGTGAACGGACATATCAGGCTTTTGGCACAGGAGATACTGAAATCTGATTTATATATAAGAACAGGCAAGTCTTGAAGACTTTTTGTGTCATTAGCATTGAAAGGGTCAAATACACAAACACAATACACCTACACACATACCAGTACAAACACACACCCTTGTTTGTTTACACTGTAATAACATGCGCCAGCAAGAGAAAGACAATTTCCTTTGGAAGTCTTGCAACCTTTACAAAGGACATGAAAGTAACGTCTAGAATATCTAATTTGACACCGAGTTTAATATCATATAGAATGTTTTTCTTTCTCTATCATGTTGTTTCGCTCTCTCTCTCTCTCTCTCTCTCTCTCTCTCTCTCTCTCTCTCTCTCTCTCTCTTTCTCTCTCTCTGTCTCTCTCTCTCTCTCTCTCTCTCTCTCTCTCTCTCTCTCTCTCTCTCTCTCTCTCTCTCTCTCTTTCTCTCTCTCTTTTTCTTTTTTTCTTTCTTTCTCTCTCTCTCTCTCTCTTATTTCATTTTTCATCTTCCGATCTTTTCCTTTTTATGAGAACGTCATGTAGGAAATAAAAACCCCAGCTTAACCAATTTAAGAATGAAAACCCGTCTGTAATAAATCACGTTTTGTGTATATGTGATGAACTTATCAGTTTACACAAGAAGGTTTATATAAGACGTTATCTGGTGGCCTGAACGAAGCTACTCTAATAAACAGTGTTGTTTCAACCTCCTGCTCGCGTGGCTCATTTTTCTCTCCTTTTTTATTAAAAAAAGCCCTCCTACCTTTTTCTCTTTCCCTTTTTTTATCTTGATCTCTCGTTAACTCGTCCGTTCTGGTTCTTCTAGAAGTCGGAGGATCCCCACGTCCGCCCAAAGTCGCCCGCCGCTTACGTTTACGCGTGCTTTTATTGATAAACTTTTCCGTCGGCATAAATACAGTTTAGGGCTCTGGTTATCGACAAGATTAATATTGGTATTGATCCAGCCCTATCAGCAAGAAATTAATATATACACAACCACTGCATTCTGTTTTTCTTTTTCTCTTTTTATTGTCCTGTCAGGGCAGACAAGGCTAAAAGGTCGCACGGGCAGAGAACTTGTATGTACTCGCTCGAAATATGCACAATACGGATAAATGCACAATCCGCATAAATGCACAATACGGATAAATACACAATCCGCATAAATGCACAATACAGATAAATACACAATACGGATAAATACACAATACGGATAAATACACAATCCGCATAAATGCACAATACGGATAAATACACAATACGGATAAATACACAATACGGATAAATACACAATACGGATAAATACACACTCCGCATAAATGCACAATACGGATAAATACACCATCCGCATAAATGCACAATACGGATAAATACACCATCCGCATAAATGTACAATACAGATAAATACACAATCCGCATAAATGCACAATACAGATAAATACACAATCCGCATAAATGTACAATACGGATAAATACACAATCCGCAAAAATGCACAATACGGATAAATACACAATCCGCATAAATGCACAATACGGATAAATACACCATCCGCATAAATGCACAATACGGATAAATACACAATCCGCATAAATGCACAATACGGATAAATACACAATCCGCATAAATGTACA
>JAUEKZ010185777.1:0-11388 GCA_031471865.1 Melibe leonina | reverse complement strand
AAACTCAATTGGTTTGTTTTGCCGGCCAACCCCCCCCCCCCCCCCCCCCAACCCTTCCTTCTTATACCGCATCATGCAGTATTAGAGCCCTGCACTATGTATGGTTACAAGTTCTTGTAAAAACAAATTAACGTTTGCGATAAAAATTGTTCTCTTCACATCTTAAAAAATATTACAATAGCATCCTGTGGAATATACTTAATAAATATTTTAGTGGTTTGTATCTTTCACAATAGCACTGGGCTTGGGATAACCAGCCTTAAGAGGTCAATAGCTTTGATAATTATCTGATATTATCACTCTTTAATCTGTGCTTGAGAGGTCAATATGGCGATATCCTACTTGAGGTTATTGTGGTTCCTTGGGATTTTTTTCTTCATTTTCAATTATACACACTCATTGCTTGTATTCATTGGTTTGTAGAAAATATTTTCGAATAGCTACGACTTCTCAGTGAGACCAAACCTCAATTAACAACAAGGCGCGTTTTATCGCTCCCTTGCGAGTATTCAAGCGCTCTTGAGGTGATCATTAGTAGGATTACGAGATCTTGACATTTTCAAACATGGTTGTTCACCACAATGAAATTCGCGAACAAAGCGAGTCGTGTTGAAACATAGACAAGTGGGTGTGTCTTTGAGGTCACCGAACAGGAAGATGGTTGAACTAGGATGTGAATGAGTACCTGGAATAGGCTGCCCGTTTTTTCATGTCAATGGGAGGGGGTGTGGTGGGGAGGGAGAGTAAGATGTCATGATAAAGCGCCATGAGTGTGGGGTTGAACAATGACAATACTTTTGCACTTCATATGTATATGAAGAAAATGGTTTCATATCATGTGTTTGAGTTTTGTAACTTGAACTAGAGCATGACTATCTCTTGTATTTGATGAATTTAATTATCTCCCCTTTTTAAAGTCTAGAAAACAATATTTGTACATATAAAATATGGTACTTGAATAATGTTTCATCTTACGCAATAAGTATTGTTTATTGATTGGGTTTTATGTTTGCTGTTTTTTATTTTTCTTGGTTTTTTTCGGGGATACTTTTCGGGCCAGCGGGTCACTAAGTGTTCATGGCTACCGGGTGAGTGTTTGACTTTTGACGATTACTATCTGTTATGAAGATTATTACAAGTAAAATATCATATGTCTTTTATCATTAATAGATTTATACGAAAAACGTCTCATTTATCATCTCTCTTACTCTCTCACACGCACACACTCTCTCTCTCCCTCAATATATCTCTCTCTCTCACATGCACACACTCTCTCTCTCCCTCAGTCTCTCTCTCTCACTCTCTCCCTCTCTCTCTCTCTCCCTCAGTCTCTCTCTCACTCTCGCCCTCTCTCCCCCCTCTCTCTCTCTCTCCCTCAGTCTCTCTCTCTCACTCACTCTCTCCTTCTCTCCCTCTATCTCTCACTCTCTCTCTCTCCTTATCTTTTTCTGTTCTTTCTGCACCAGTCTTGCTGACCCATGTTGTTTACTTGTTCAATTGGGGATTTCGCTGACAAGAGAGTGTTTTACTTTTCACATTTATTTTCTGCTAGGGAAAATTATTACGAGTATACGACTGATACTCCGGGTAATATAAGCATAATGGTAGTTCGTTTCAAACATATAAATATAAACATGTTTACCGCGCAAATCATGCGTTATGATGCAGGAAGATCTACAATGAAATGATATGGTGGGACTTTGTTATGTACAATGGAGGAAGTCATAGAATCCCAAAAGGAATTGATGACCGAAACGTTATGTCTAATGATATCCTATCAAACAATGGAAGGTCATGGATACATTCACGGCATAAAACCAAACACAACAGGACAGCTTAGGTCGTTCGCATTAGACTGACATCAAACACACAGTGACAGTGAGTGTGTATGATATGATGGCGTTCGTTGGTGTACGAAACGAGTCTTGCTTTCCAGCCAAGTCAATGCCTTTAAGTCAAGGGCGTTCTTCCTCTTCTTCATCTTCTTCTCCTTCTTCCTCTCCTTTTTCTTCCTCTTTTTCATCTTCTTCTCCTTCTTCCTCTCCTTTTTCTTCCTCTTTTTCATCTTCTCCTTCTTCCTCTCCTTTTTCTTCCTCTTTTTCATCTTCTTCTCCTTCTTCCTCTCCTTTTTCTTCCTCTTCTTCGTCTTCTTCTCCTCCTTCACTTCTTCTTCTTCTTCTTCTACATCTTCTTCTTCTTCCTACTCTTCTTCCAATTAACTGACTGACTCGGCTTGGCCGAATATTACTGTCAGTGCGCATTTCAACGTGGTTGATTACAGACCTCTTTAACTCTTAAAGCATTTTTTTCTCGTTTTTATTTTAATGCAATAACTTATAGGGCCTTTCTTAAAGTTATATGATGAAGCATATTTTTAAAGGTTTCCATGTTGTCCATAAGCTCTGCGGTTGTAGGCAAACTCCGCTGGTATTGGTCAATTGCGATTTTTATAACTATAAGCCTGTTTCTTCTTCTATTCAAATGTTGGCGCTATCGTGATATTGTGGATTAAAAATAGAACCCCAAATTACTCATGAAAGATTCGACAGCACCGCCATGCCTAAAACAGTACAAGCAATGTCTTTTACTATTATGCCATAAGGTCTACAAAACAGAAACTCCACTGAAGGTCAACTCAGGAAACTTCCTGCAGTAAAATACTTCAATTGGTGGTGACTATCCTTTTCTTTTATCGGATACTGATAAGCACTAGTAAGTTGTACATTTCCTTTGATTCATTGAGTTTTGAGCGGGGATGTGTGTGTGCGTGCGTATTTGTGTGTGTATGCGTGTGTGTGTTTATGCGTGTGTGTGTGTGTGTGTGTGAGTGTTTATGCGTGTGTGTGTGCGTGGGTGGGGTGAGAGGTACGTATAGAGAGAGAGGGGGGGGGGGAGTTTTAAAAAGAAGTGTATGTAGTAAATACCTGTATGTATGTAGGGTGGGAGGGGGGGGGGGTCAATGAGAGATAGGCATCAACAAAGAGGAAGAGAAAGAGGGAGTATGAGAGTACTAAGAAAGAGAAGGAAGGCTGGTAACAAACAAAAAACAGGCGTAAAGATTTTGCTGACCAAAATCTATTCTTAATCGCTTGTGTGTAACAGGTTTAATTGGTTTCCTGCTCTGCATGTTGCGTTTTGCTACTAGCGAGGGGTTTTATTGTAGAGATGTAGAGGAACCACTGGATCTGACACAACACTTGATTAATAGGGTGAGAGTTTCTATTCAGTCCGAGGGCTCCTGACAAGCGTTTCTCTTGGCAGGAATTGGACTATGGGCTTGATGTAGACAGTCATGTACTATGGCACGCACCTTGACCAGGTGAAGGAGAAATAGGACATTTAAAAATGACCGTAACTGGCAGTGTTGTGGAGGGGAGAGCATGCAGCGCATTTGAAACAATTAGATAGATTGATATTGCGAGTGATTTTTACTGACATTTGCCGTGTGGGACTTTCCGTGTCTCTGTCAAATGTCCTTTATCTTACATGTTTCTTGTCTTTTCTGTTTCATTTGTGGGGAACACATTTATGTTTTTATGAGAGTGTTTCACAGATTGTGATGGGTCAAGGGATAGGTTAATAGATTTGGGCGAATTTGTCCAAGCTACTCTCGAGTGCGGGGGGGGGGGGGTAGGAGGAGGATGGAGATTATGCACATGAGGGTTGGGTTGTTGGGGGGGGGGGTAGGAGGAGGACGGAGATTATGCACATGAGGGTTGGGTTGTTTTGGTAGAGGAGAGCCACCATTCTTGTCCTCGGATTGGATGTCCGTGTCCTTGGCTTTGCCCAAAGTCTTTAAAAAAGAGAGACAAACTATAAAGATGTAGATACAAAGGATTTAGAGAGATCATAACATCGCAAATACGTTAGCTGGTGACCACCAGAACACTAGACTATAGTGTAAGTTTCGGGACTTAAAGGGTTTTTGTTGGGTTTTTTTTTTAATTTTATTTGGGGGGGGGGCTTTTAATATTCGTGGAGTTCCCCATCACGTAAGTTGTTCATTGTGAATAAACAACGGCCTTAAACTTCCAAGACATTCACATTTATAAGATGCCAATGTGCTGTTTGTCTTAGGTGAGTTTTGCAGGTCCAATCGTGAAATACTAAACTTAGATCAGTTCAATCTTATACTATTCTGATAGTAAGTTGTGGAGCAAGCACTGTAAATCAGAAGTAAAGAGTCAGATTTTGGAATATTTGCAGTGCATATACGAGACAATGTCATAGAAAGTAGAAAAACGGGAAAGTAGAAAATGACCAGAAGAGGGTTCGAACCCGGGACATGCCACGGCACTCATTGCCTAACCGCCAGCACAAGACTGCGACCCTATCCGCTTGGCAATCCGCTACCCTTTAGGAGCAATTGAAAAGCACAATCATGCGTTATGCAAACCGCAAAGATTATCTCTGAGTCCACGAGTGGCTTGAGTTTGACTCTTTGGCCGCTTATCTGTGCCATTGAAAACCTTTGAAGATACTGTTTCACACGATAAGAGCACAACGTTTAAAATGAGCACACTATTTGACAGGCAAACCCTCCACTCTGTTTGCATGTTTCCGAAAGGATTTGTAATGACAAAACACCTAATACGATGATCCTACTGATGTGTTTTGTATTATTCAACATGATAAAAAAAACATAACCAGCGCCCATGACCTCGGCACAGTCTGAAGACGATTAGATACACGAGAATGGCGTGATCCTTCTCTTATCGAGTCTGTGAACTGGCAGTCTGTCTCTCAGTTCCTTAAAATAAAATGGAGACAAAAGCGGAAGCAAGGAGTTGCTACTCTGTCAATGGGAATCCCCACCAGGCCTTGTCTTCAATCTGAAATGAACGTGTCCGCCGCTACATTCGATTTCAACCCTGGAATCAGTTATGGTAGTGTCTAGTAGATCTCTCTCTCTCTCTCTCTCTCTCTCTCTATCCATCCATCTCTCTATCTATCTATCTTTCTATCTAGATCTATCTCTCTCTATCTATCTCTCTCTTTCTCCCCCCCCCCTCTCTCTCTCTCTCTCTCTTTTCTTTCTCCTTATTCTACACACAAGAAAGCTACGCAGAGAGGTGGGAGGGAAGCAACATACCGTTATAGTAAAAACTTCATTCAACATCAAACAAACTGTCAAGCTGCATGCACTTTGCGAGTATCAATGTTTCACCGAATAGAATTCTTACATAATAATAAACGGTAGTATTAATTAATATCAATTAAAAATTATCAAACGCTTTTTTTTTATTAACATAAAGACGCTATTCATGAGAGATAGTGCCTGATGATATATAAGATCAGGTTGCCATGTTTAGGTCCAAATCATTACAGTCAAGATGTTGCTACAATAAGAAAGCGTTAACCCTTTCACTGCTAAGGACACCAAAATCTTCAAGATTATCTAACCTAACTAAAATATGCAAAGTGTTGAAAATGTGCATATTCTTATACCAGAGATAAATCAGATTTCAGTCAGGCGTTTGGCATATTATGTCAGTTCACTGAAATCTGATTTATCTGGTATAAGAATATGTACATTTTCAACACTGCGTATTTCAGTTAGGTTAGATTCATACCTAGCTGTGAAAGGGTTAATAGGGTACTTGAGAAGAGAGTGATCAGCATTGCCTACCAATAAGTTCAAGGCTTTAAATCACAGATAAGTGATCACTTGTTTATTAAAACAAAACACTTTCAGGTAGTTCAGTTATCAGCGATCTTGTCAAAATGTTCAGCTTGGTGAGAAGAGTGGAGTCATTTTTCATTGAATGAAATTAGGGAATCACATTGAATCACATATCATTTTTTCTGGTACGGTAGTAGAAATTATAAACCAATGGGCCGACTTCAGAAAATCGTGGGGTTTTTTTTTATTTGAGCGAACACAACAATCACAGACTTTTCATTAATGGTTTATATTTTAAATTTCACAAAAATGTATTAATTATCATTGATCATAAAGAGCACAAAGATCCATTCTATCTATTACCTTATAATGTTTTGCCTACGTGGCAACAACTTCCCACTGTATTTTAATGATAAGGTAATATTAACTAGAAAATGTGTGGTTAGTTCAAACGAGCAAGACCAAAAATTTCATATACGCCATAGAAAATGTACAGTTTAGATAAGATCAGATCAGTTATACATGCTTGCTCTTGATCCAAAGTCTCTCCTGACTCTGTGATTAATTCTATTTGGCTGCAAGGGGGTATCACATGTCGCATTGATTCATAATTTGTAACCAGACAGAGAGCTGGGTCCCGACACTGCATGTTGCAGTATCAAGGTGAGGGGAAACAAAACAACATTATTATGATCTCTTGATAAAATCTAATTCTCATGGTAACGAAGTCCTAGCTCCTTCCAGATGTCAAGGGGTAATGAATAACGCTGATAGCCATAGCCACCTCGTTATCTCACTGCCTCTCTCCCTCTTTCTTTTTTCCCTTCTATCCTATCGTGTTGGCCGCGGGGCCCGACTGAAGACTGAAGAACGGTTTGCGACTAACACACTGGAGAAAGTGGGACATTAGAACAAAAAAGATTCATATCGCAACTGTCTTTTACAAAACTACAATGAGATAAGAAGGTTCACAATAGTACAGTCCCCAATCTCACGAGACGCCTGGCAATTACCTGTAATGTGTAGTGTAGAAGATTCCCACGAGTTTCATCATCTCTCCACTCACAACAAGGCATCTTTACCCTTTCTAGGAATCCTGAGTCCACATATCTGGTTCTCATTATCCCTGTGCTAAAATCTCTGCACTGTGTTATCCAGGGGGGACACAACCTTCCACGATCAATTTATTTTCGGGAAACAAAATTCAAACATTTGATTGTAGTAAAACACTGTTTAATGTTGTAAGATGTGGTGACGCGTTCTAGAGCACAGTTGATCACGTGTTCCAAATAGAATCAGTGCACATGGTGGTATCAAACTGATGTTCTCGGTAATTTTCAACATCTCTGGGTCAGGTAAGTCTAGATAATCTAATGTTTGTTTCTCTTTTACATTTTGTTACTTTTAAGTTTAAGTTGTCTTTTTTTTCTCTGACGAGTTGGGAAGGGGCGATGATGGAAGAGTGCTTGATATAATTTTCATTGTAAATTTTACGATAACACTATCTATCTATCACGATTGCTTTTTGTTAATGAGCTCTCAGCAATCAGATTATAGTATACTAGACCGACTACATATAGTAGAATCCACGATGTCATAAGTCAAAAGTCGTTATCAGATGTTGTTTTCAGTAATCTGTCGTTTTTACCGAACGAGGTTATCGGTGAAAAGAGCCACGTTATATGTTGCTTGGTGCTTTCGTTCTGGATTACGCATTTTGTCTTCACGCTATCAACTTTAGTGAGAAGTCAACTACAGTGAGTGGATTTATTAATGGAATTAAAAAACCTTTCATGTTTTACTATTCCAACAGATTAATCTGAAAAGTGAGGCTGTTTCCATTGGACTGGTGAGGCAGATTTGCCGGGGAAATTATCACAAGCCTATAAGGATTTACCAACGAAGAAATACTATTTTGTGGCA
Organism: Melibe leonina; assembly: GCA_031471865.1. NCBI lineage: Eukaryota > Metazoa > Mollusca > Gastropoda > Nudibranchia > Dendronotidae > Melibe > Melibe leonina. The sequence continues at coordinate 3,842 of JAUEKZ010185777.1, read as the reverse complement.
TTGAGTTTCTGTGGTAGCTTCTTTTGCATCACCAACAACTGCAACCAATCATGCAAGCAAAGTCAGCCAGAAAAATCATTCTGTTCGTGTCACTTGCAGCCACGGTGCTTTTGTTTGTCGGATTTTTCCCTACAAAATGGCTAGAAAAGGATTTCGTTCTCAAAATCAGCGGGAAGGCTTTTAGAATGACCTACAAGGAGGAAGTTGAGAAAAAACTGAAAATTTTTCAAATACCACCCTCTTTTTTCGATCAATTGACATTGGATGTCAAAGTTAACTCTTCGATAGGGCTCTACAGAGGGTGTAAGACCAACTTTGTGGACATCTTGGGAATAGACAACAAGACGGAGCATACTTGTGACAGCGAGGGGGGTAAGTTCGTTTCCAAATAGTCATCATACACTCCGTGCCAAATACATTTTAACCCGTTTCAAACACAAGAGAAAATATTTGTGGAAGTCGAATAAATGTTAAACATGAAAATCTGCTGCTTTTATTTAATATTTTCAAGTGCAGACTACTAGACGTGCGGATATAATGCAAAATAAGAGTTGTGAACAGGCTAGTGAAGGCAAGGAGAGAGCAGGACAATTTCTACGTACGATTCGGTCTAGAAAGCTTTACTAAACCCTTTCACAGCGAGGTCTGATTTAGAGCCGAACTGAAGCATTGAGTTTCTGTAGTAGCTTCTTCAAAATTAATTTGTTCTTAGACCAGATAAATCAGATATCAGGTATTTGGCACGCGTCATCCACTAAAATCTAATTTCAAAATTAATGTGTTCTTAGACCAGATAAATCAGATATCAGGTATTTGGCACGCGTCATCCACTAAAATCGAATTTATCTTGTATAAGAATAGGCAATTCTTACAGATTTTAATATATCTTGTTAGTTTGATATAAAGTGTTATCTCAGCATTGAAAGGATCAATTAAGGATGACAGAAAGAGACGAAGAAAAAAGAAGGAATCGTACTTGTTCTTGCTGGCCTGTTCACCTATCATCCTATTTTTCTAATGATAATATCCCATGTTTAGCACTAAAACACCCTACTTTTTGTTGTTGTGAAGTAAAAGAAGAAGTTTTTTTTCCCTCCAACAAAATACAGTCTGAATTGTACTCTTCACAAGTAGAAGACAAACCGAGAGCAAAACATTTTGAAAAGTTACATAAAATAATATCGATGACATAAGTTTCCCATTCTCATGGTCTAAGCTTAGAAACCCAAAGGATCAATGGAGGAATTTTGCTACCTAGTGATAAATTCGTAAGTGCCTAATACGGTGCAACTCTTCTCGTGTGTGCTGCATATTGTTGTCAGCAGCAAGGAGAAAATTATCAGGATCTTGTCTTCAGGGGCAGGTGATCACTCCAAATGCGGTAGCATTTAGACCGCTATCAGGATCAAAGCATATTTCTATCCATGCTTCTTCTCGATTAAGTTAACAATATTTTATGTTGCCTTCTTTGTTAACTCTGTATTCCAATCAATGAGAAATGTTTGCCATACAAGGTGCAAGCATGAAGGTGTCTAGAATGCCCAAATGAAGTCAGATTTTTGTTCGGTTCCTTTGGAGTAATTGAAAACGTGTTCTACGTAAGATTCAATACGTCCCTTTCAGCTGAGAACTGACTCAACGCCAAAGAATTGTACAGTAAAGAAACTAAATGCATTTGAACCTCGGGCTCATAGGTCCGTACATGATCCCAGTTTAAAAAGCTTGAGGAGGATTAAAGCAACCACGTTTTGCGGGTAAAATTGGTATATTGCATATTACCTCTAAAACGGATACTTGAACATGTTAACCCTTTCACTGCTAAAGATACCAAAATCTTTAAGATTTGCCTGTTCTTAAACCTGAAATTCAGGCTTTTGGCATATATGTCAGTTCACTGAAATTTGATTTTTCTGGTATAAGAAGACGTACATTTATAAGAGTTATCATAATTCAGTTTGGTCAGAATCAGACCTCGCGGTGAAAAATGTTAAGTCAAGTACCAGGATAAAAAAGAAAGTCAACAAGAGTCAGTTTATCATACTTGCCAGCGTCCCTGGTCGCAATTAACCGCAAACCCCTGGGCGCTATATCGCATCGCTACTACTACCAACTTGACCACCGCATACGACTGAAAACCAACATTAAATTTTAATTTCCATTTCACTTTCACTTTCACTTTCAGCAAAGGATTGGCAGAAAATTTCCTTCGGCACATCAGCGGCCGGCATGGTCCTTGCTGTCGTTACGTTGATCATGTCCACGATGGTGACCTTTGGCAAAAAGTACCAAACCAGCTGCAGATTGAATGCTGCAATCGTGGCCGGTAATGTTCTCACAGGTTGGTCTGGCATAGCGGAGCCGCTGCTTGAGGAAATCACTTATCGTAGCACGCATTTGTTGTCCAAGGTATCCCCTCTTTGTTCTCTCTCTCTCTCTCTCTCTCTCTCTCTTTCTTTCTTTCTTTCTCCCCCCCCCCCTCTCTCTCTCTCTCTCTCTCTTTCACGCACTGACGCACGCACACACACTCTCCACGCACGCACACACACGCTCTCTCTCACACACACACAGACGCACACATACCCATGCACGTACACATTCTCTCTCTCATTCTCTCTCTCTCTCTCTCTCTCTCACGCACACAAACACACACACATACATACTCTCTCTTTCTCTCTTTCTCTAATAAATATATGTGTTTTATTCACTCTTACTAATATATCTTCTTTTCTCTCTATCTCTCTCACTCAATCTCTCTCTCTCTCTCTCTCTCACACACACACACACACACAAACACACACACTCTCTCACTCTCTATCTCTCTCTATTAGGGAGTGAGTGAGTACTTGTGTATGGAGGGAGATGTATGATTTTTTCTCTCTGGTAAACTGATGAAAATATGCAACTGATGTGCAAGTTGAGGAATCATCCCCATCATAAAAATGGTCAAAAACATTTTCCTCACCATCATGATAGTTATCTCAATTTTCCTTCTTTTAATTTTACCAATTATGTCGTCATCATAATTATAAACTTTAAATGATGACGTCATGAAATGAATAATGCATATGTCACAAAGGATATAAACAGGTAATAAACAACAATACTGATAAATGCAAGAAACCATATACGCGAACAAAATAGCCGAGAGACCAACCATAAAACAATCTCAATCAGGATCAAGGACGAGGCTGTAGAAATAGCGACAGACCCTGTATTTATGGGACTGTAAAAAATAGCCACAGCTGTCTCATTATCATAATTATTATTAGTGTTATTATCATCATTACAAGTCAATCATCATTATTATCCTTAGCATCATAATTCATTATGACTGTGATGGTCAACGTTATCATCAATTCCCATCATCACCACTGTTGTTATTAACAATACAACTTTACCCCCCCCCCCCTCTCTCTCTCTATCACTCTCTCTCTCCCTCATATCTCTCTCTCTCCCTCGTCTCCCTCTCTCTCCCTCATATCTCTCTACCTCATCTCTCTCTTACTCCCTCTCTTACTCTCTCTCTATCCCTCTCTCTCCCTCATATCTCTCCCTCATCTCTCTCTTACTCCCTCTCTCACTCTCGCTCTATCACTCTCTCTCCCTCATATCTCTCTCCCGATATATCTCTCCCCCTCATATCTCTCTCTCCCTCATATCTCCCTCTCCCTCCCTCTCTCTCCTTCCCCGCCTCCCTCGATCCAGCTGGTCTGCTCGTAGCCACACTAATTATGTACGTGCGGAACAAGAAGATTCAAGTGAAGCCTCCGTTGCCAGACCGCTACGACTACAACCTGGGCTGGGCCTACACTGTCATGGCTGTCAGTGACGGCCTGTTCGCT
>JAUEKZ010185755.1:10000-12937 GCA_031471865.1 Melibe leonina | reverse complement strand
CTATCTTCCGATAGGTTCCGAAGAAATCTAACATTTCTGACTCATAACTCGTTTTTTCCCTCTTTGCTACTACTAGATGGGAGCAAGTTTTGCCCCCCTTACTAAAAATAACTCCGGGGTTGACCCGACGAAGAGAATGACCTATTGGGGGCCGGTCCATTGTGCTGCTTGGAATTTTTGTTGTTATTAATTCTTTATTAGCTTTTGAATTTATCTTTAATTTCCTACACAATGACCCTAGCGTTTTATGAATGGTTATAAAATTATTCTTGTTGCTGTTATAGTGTCAATAAAATGTTTTACTAATTATATATATGTGGAAAAGAGATGCTCGGGTGAACCATTTTGATTAAAAGGTCATGCGCATTGCGTCTTGATGCCGGAAAAACTTGAGAGCTTGTTGTTTTTAATTATATTTTGTATTCACAATTATAATTAATGATAATTTTTATTATTATTGTTATTACCATTGGTATTCGTGGTATTAGTATCATTATTATCATTATTATTTTTTTCATTTATGAAACCTTTGTTATTATTATTCTTATTAAGATTATTTTTAACATTATTTTGATAATAATTATAATCTTTACTGTCCAGAAAAAGACAATTCGTGTTAATGATAATAGTATTATTATTATATTATTAATATTGTTACTATCATTCTGAAAATATTGATTATTATTAATATAAAAGTCTTCGTTTTGATACAATTTTTTTATTTGCATTCACTCGTGACAACAACAAAAAATCCTGAAATTTTATTCTTCATCCAACCAAACATCAAAATACCGCAGCAAAAAGATATGGAAAAAAAAACCAAACTAATAACACTAGGATTATGCCAGAGGGAGGTGTGATTATTTCTAAAGCACTAGATCTTCCCGCCAATCGCAGAATGAAAGGAGAGGCCATTGTTGTCCCAACCACACTCCTTACTCCCTCTCCATCCTCATCCCCACCCGTTTGCCATTGCCCCATTCTCATCGACCCCCCACCATTACCCCCTCCCCCGTCTCCACCATCACCCGCTCCCCTACCCCTCCCCATCCTTACCCATGATCCCCCTCCCCACTGTCTTCCTTATAAACCCCCCTCCTCAATTCGATTGGTAAGAAAAGAAGAAATAAAAGGGAGGTAACCATAAACCGGCTCTGGGGTCATAAGTAAATTTTCTTTTTTAAGTCTATGTGAGTGTGTAAGGGGCGGATGAGGTGGGGAGGGGGGCGGGTTAAAAAGTGTGAGTGTTCACGGGGCGAGGGAATAGGGCATTGGAGGGGGTGCGAATCTTGGCAGAACTAATGCAAACATTGATTTGGAACCTTCTAGATACTTCTCGGCCCGCGCGTCGACAGCATGTCAGATAGTTGGCTGGCATCTATGTGAAATATGGAGGACCTTTTTGCCCTCATCCATCACGCTTTTTGGCTTCTCTCCATCTCTCCCCAAACCGGACCTGTTCGTAGCTCATGTGGTAGAGCGTCCGCATCGGAATCGGTAGGTCGGTGGTTTGAGGGGACGTTGGATAAAATAATAAGATAGGTGAAGCTAAAATTGAAGAAAAAAAAAACAAAAAAAACCTAAAGTGGCGTCCAACTGCCCACTGGAAGGTTATAGGTTAGAACCCTCATGCATATTCATGATTATATTCTTCCAAACCTAATTTATCTCATTAATGTGGGCATTCTGACTCAACGGTTACTCTCGATAGACTATGGATTGTGTTTGACATGATAATGACAATATGCCCGCAACCAAGGTAGCATTGTTCACCTTTCATTTTTCTCCTCCCAATAACACCATCACACAATCGTGTGTGTGTCAGGACAGTGCGGTCATTAATGTGGGTTTTTTGACTCAACGATTACTGTCTAACGGCTATGGATTGTGTTTGACGTCATAATGACAATATGCCCGCAACCAAGTGGGCAGTCAGTGTTCACCTTTCATTTTTTTCCCTCCCAATAACACCATCACACAATCGTATGTATGTGTGTTCGTACAGTGCGTTCATTGTTGTGAATATCTATATGCCTCAGCGTGTACTGTCTACAATAGAATACCAAACTCGGGACCAAACTTGGATGCCTTCCACTCACCAACTCTCTCCATACGTAACACGCAAGTTACATAAACCAACCAGCAGCACTCCTTCTCCGACTCTTACTTCGGGAAAATCCATTCATCCTTTCGGCTGCCGCTGATACTCAGAGAAAAAAAAACCCTCTTGTCCAGACTCCGGCCCGGATTGGCTAGAGGTAGAACGCTCTCTACTCTTCTAAGCCCCGTCAATATGAATTAGGGTCTGTTTCCCCGGGGATCAATGGGCGCTAAGGACGACGGAACAACGAGACAGGCCCTCGCTCTAAACATCGCAGCAACATCGGGGTCTGATTACGAGAGAAAGGGAAAACTCCTTAACCATTATTTAATTTCGTCATTGACATAATATCGATATTATTATAGTTGTTACGTAATCATTTTTTTTACGGTTTCGGTAAACGTTTTGACAGTGTATGTGTGTTTCGTATAATAATAGATCTATGAGATATAATGAGATAAGATGAGAAATGATATATGAATATAAGATAAGATGAGACAAGTGAGATAGGATAAGAATCAATGATGAAACAAGATAAGATGATATCAGGTAAGATGAGATGAGATGAGATAAGATGAAATTAATTGAGATGAGCAGATGAGGATAAATCATGGGGGAAAAGGATGATATGACAACATAAGATAAGATGAGATGAGATGAAATAAGATAGGATATGATATGACAAGATAAGATATCACAGGGCACGACATGATCACTTAATACTATGCGTTACTCATCAACTGCATTTTAAAGTTGAAGTAAGAAGAAACAAATTAACAATAATTATATAATTATATCAATATGGTTATTTTAATGATGGTATAGATAATAGTCGA
>JAUEKZ010185755.1:0-5000 GCA_031471865.1 Melibe leonina | reverse complement strand
TTTCTTTGGCTTTTTTTCTCGTACCTGCACAGCTTTCATTTTTTTCAAATCTGACTCATCTTTCCTCCCCCCACCCTCTTTCCAATGAAGATTATAAATAATCATGGAATATATCTAGACAGCAGTGAAATACATAGATCATTTATTAGGCTAATACATATCACATTCTCTGTTTGGGGGGTAGTGATGATTATGATGATGATTAAGAAGATGCTGATAATAATGACGATACAACTAATAAAGATTATGATGATGATAATGATAATGATAACTTTATTGCTAACATTACTGCCCATATTCATACAACATCATAAGCAAGAAGCAAACTCTAAAACAAAACATTTACCTAGAGGAAAAAGGACTAAAAGTAAAGCTAAAAACAGAATGTCCTTGGTGTTTTTTGGGGGTTTTTTTTCTTTAAGGGAAATGACTGAATATCAATTTAAACAATATACACCTAATCATTTAATAATGGTACTCCTAATGTCAAAGTAAATTAAGATAAAGAACTGTTTAAAAATTACTAAAGGGGTGGAATTTTCATTCCTTAACATCGATTCTAATATGCGAGGAGAATTGAAATCATGGTTATTCTGAGTATATTCAACGTCAGCTTTTTCTTCTAAATAGATTTTGCTTTGCTGAGGAATGGTCCATAATATTCCTGAAATGTCCAGATTTGTTTTGTCACGCGTTTTCTCCGAAACATTTACATTTTACAACCAATTTTTTCATTTATTTTGCATTTCATTCAATGATATTGTAATAATTTAATGTTTTCATATTTCAGAATGACTATCTACTAATGAATCTTCATTTAACCCTTTCACGGTTGGGTCTGATTAGAACCAGGCAGAGCATGGGCAATCTTCAGATTTAATTTAATTAACGTGTTCCTATACCAAGTAAATAAGATTTCAGTAATTGACATATTTATTGTTATTATCATTATTACTATTATTATTATTATCATTATCATCAGTATTATGATGCCAAAACGCTGAATTGTCAGTCAACTGAAATTTGATTTATCTGATATAAAAAAAAGGAAAATCTTGAAGATTTTGATGTATCAAAATTATATCCTGTAGTTTCTGCAATGATCTTAGGTTTGATATGGTTAACTTTTGTTCAGGTACGTTCCATCCCTTTTCATGCCAAGGACACCAAAGTTTTCAAGATCTGCCTTTTTTCACACCAGATAAATCAGATTTCGGTGAACTGGCATTTGAAAAAATCCTAAAACTCATGCATGTTGGCATATGTTAGTGAGTTTACTGAAATAGGATTCATCTGGTATAAGAACACGTACGTTTTCAACATTTTTACACATTTCAGTGAAGTTAGAATCAGACCTTACTATGAGAGGGTTAGAGAACATTATAGGCTGATGCTCTTGCATTGAATTCGTTTTCTCTCTGACCCATCCTCCTCAAATCCTTTTCCGGGTTCCTTATCCACATCGTCAAACATGCTTTTATCCTCAGATTTACTTCCCTTTAACCAGCTTATCTCCCTTTTGCCGCGAGAATTCTTTGGTAAAACCCCGTCACCTGGAATGCTTCTGTGTACCCACTGCCTGCTCTGGGGCCGCCACAGGTCGTGGAATATAGCATCTCTACCGGATAGCGCTACGGTGGGAGGACCTTGGGAGTCTGTGACTCGGATGTTATAATGCTTCGGGTCGGAGATGATCTTGAAGAAGAAGTTCCGGGTCACCTGTGCCCTTTGTACGTGTTCTCTCTGGTTGTCGTAAATGATTTCCTCTTCGAACACCGACAGTGTCTCATCTCCATCTGGTAGACACAGAGAGAGAGAGAGAGAGAGAGAGAGAGAGAGAGAGAGACGGATATATATATAAGCAAAGAGAGTAAGAGAGAAAGAGAAAGAGAGATAAGGAGAGTGAGTGAGAGAGAAAGAGGGAGAGAGAGAGAAAGAGCGGGGGTCGAGAGTGTGTGAGAGATGTGGACGGAGAGATGGAGAGTGGGGGCAAGAGTGCGAGAGAGAGAGAGAGAGAGAGAGAGAGAGAGAGAGAGAGAGGTGGAAGGGAGGGAGAAATAAAGAGAGCGGGGTATTTTAAGTTGGGTTTTCCTCAACAATAAGAAAAATCCTGAGTAATTAGATAATTCATTGAAATATATTCATGATATTCTTGTTTTTATTTTTATTTTTTTGCCCCTACTATACTACTACTAATACTACGACTATTTCTTCTTATTCTAATTTTGAGCAACATTATAAAACTAGTATCTTTTAAATGTTAGTGAGATTCCAATCAGAGCAGTCAGGCATAATGTGAAGCGTTTTACGTTTGAAGGGATATAACTCATGTAATTACTACCTGACTCCAAGTCAAGAGAGAGTCGTTCCCCTTTGGACAAGCTCTCTGACTTCCGCTTGGCCAGCAGGTCCGTGGCGGAAGTGGAAATGATTTCCCAGGCATAGACGACGTCATCTAGACACGCCTTTTCCGTGCAAAGGGCAAACCTGGGGCAATGGAAGAATATCGTTGGATTTTTTATTTTTTTTATTCATAAATGATTCTACGATTTGTAAATTTGGGAGAAAGATTTTATTTTCGTTTTGTGTAGGATAGTGAGCCTGCATTAATATAAACTGCACGCGTTGAGTCAATATACTCACAACAGTAACCCTACTGTAATAACACAGACTATTATGCTATGGTGTTATTGGGAGGGGGGAAGCTGAACACTTCTCACTTGATTGCCGGGTCGTATTGTCATTATGACATTGCACTCATACAGTCTATATTCATTCTTTATCTTATAATTATTATAAATGAATCTAAGATAAGGCAATTTGAAAGAAAGGTTGTCTTTTCGATTTGGATAGAATAGTTATCCGGCTTGAATAATAGTCTGGCTTTATAAATATTTTGTTTATGCTAAGAGGCTGATAAAGCGTTTTTAAAAATTATATACTGATTTATTTGTTTCGAATTTGCAAGTGGACAGCATGACCTACTTTAATTGGAGGGCTATCAATTCTGCTGCCAGGCTCGTTATATGAGCACTCCAATCTCACCTGATCACATACTTCTCGTTGATCATGGAGGGAACCATGTGCAGCAAACCACTTTCGTTGATCTGCTTCAACAACTTCTGAGACAAAGAATTTGGACCCTGCCGTATAAAAATAAGATGCATTAAAGCATTAGATTATATTAAGCGCTAAGATATCCTTTCACTTCGGGGTCCGATTCAAATCCACTCTCAGACGGTGGAGCATTTGGTCGAAGGGTGTCCGATAACGAAATTAGTCGGCGGCTTCCAATCGGTTCAAACTTGTAACAATGCATTCCATGATTGGGTGAAGAGTGGTGTGGGGGTGGCATAAATCGCCGTACGAATCTACTACTACTTCAAACCAAACTGAAATATGCAAAAATCTTCAAATTCCACTTGTTCTTTTATCAGAGAAATCAGATATCAGTGGACTGAAAATGAATTTTAGGCTTTTGGCATATTTTATCAGCCCACTGATATCTGATTTATTTGGTAAAAGAACAAGCAAATGTTGGATATTCTGATGTATTTATTTAGGGTTAGTGGTTTGAGAAATAACCTTAACATTATAATTAATAAGGTTAAGCCATCAATGTGTCCACAGGAACTCCCAATCCATTATGGTGCACTGTAGACCGAAATGATAAAGTAAGTTAGTGTCAAAGAATTAATTTTTACTTGAAACGAATGATTCCAAAAAATCAGACCTAAAACATTGGAGATTAAGGAAAATTGTTTAACGTATCTATGGAAAATTGTAGATCCTTATTTAGTTTAAATATGTTTCTCTAAGAAATATGACTTTTCCTAAAAACAATAGTTGTTTTGTTGTTTTTTTCTAAAAAAAAAGGGGGGGGGTTGGGGGGGGGGGGATTAAAACAATCAAAAAACGCAATTGATGAATATGCTAGCTGAAAGAAAGGGAAACCACTCTTGTTACCTTTAGCCGGAAGCAGACAAGGCCTAGGATGACGTCACCGAGTACCTCAAACCGGTCGTCTGCCATGACTTGACTGTGGAAAAACTTGGCAAGTCTCACGTGCTGAGGGGGGTGGGGGGGGGGGGTAGAAAAGGACGTGAAATAATAAATTTGAAACAACTGTTATTTCTTTTAAAAATCACTGAAAAGCGCATTAAGCATGACAACGTCGTGGTAACGCGCTTTAATAGAGTTATTTATTATAATTATTGTCATTATTATCATTATTATCATTTTAAAACATGCAAAATCTTGAAAATGCACGTGTTCTTATACGAGATAAATGAGATTTCAGTGAACTGAAATATATTAAAGGCCTATATCAAAAACCAAAAATTCAGGCTTTTGGCATAATATGTCAGTTTACTTAAATCTGATTTATCTGGTATGATAATAGGCTAATCTTGAAGATTTTAGTTAACATTGAAACACATAGGACAAGACAAATGCATGCTAGGCGTGTTAAGATTAATAAGTGTTTGTGCGACCAGAACTGTACTGTATGGAGTGTATGCTACCCATTTTGTTACTGGCCCACTTTTCCAGTGCAAGAAAATAAATATGCCGATCGAAAGGGCACAACAAACATGGATTAGAGAAAAAATGGAAAGATAGATAGATAGATAGAGAGAGAGAGAGTGAGAGATAGAGAGAGAGAGAGAATGAGTCAAAATGAGAGAAGAATGGGAAAGTTCAAGTCAACGACAACCAATAAGATAGAGACAGAAGCAAAACAAGACAGAGGAAGGGAATGAGAGAGAGAGAGAAAGAGAGAGGGACTGAGAGAGAGTGAGAGAGAGACAAAGGGAGAGACAAAGAGACTGGCGACAGACAGAGACCGTCAAAAAGAGCTAATGAGACAGGGGGGGGGGTGGTCAAATAAAACAGGCAGCCGTGCAGACAGACAGACAGAGAGGAGAGAGACAGACAGACAGGAAGAGAGAGTGAGGGAGAGAGAGTCGGGGAGAGAGAGAGAGAATGGTCACCTTCCTGAT
>JAUEKZ010185744.1:0-12119 GCA_031471865.1 Melibe leonina | reverse complement strand
TCATCTCTATGTCACTTTTATTTAGATGATATCTTTCCATTGGAAATCATCTCTATGTCACTTTTATTTAGATGATATCTTTCCATTGGAAATCATCTCTATGTCACTTTTATTTAGATGATAATATTTCTCCATTGGAAATCATCTCCTTGTCACCCTTTTTTGAGATGGAAATCATTTTGAGATGATATTATTCCATTGAAAATGATCTCTATGTCACTTTTTTAGGCAGATGATATTCTTTGCCGGCTCTGCTGTTGTCCCTTGTAAATCATCTCTCTGTGGCAGAGTCACATTCTGGCTTTTCTTTGTGACTAGCCTATCATCTTACTTACTCTTGGGAGCTTATATGACTTTAGCAGTTGAAATATCACTAAAACTCTTAATAAACAAAAAAATCGTTTCCATTTCTATTATATGAATCTAAATTTTTTAAATGGAGCTCCATTCAAAAAAAGATGTTGATGACCTTGACCTTGTTGTATTTCCTACAGATGGGCTGTGAGGGGAATTCCCACAATGCAATGTCTACTTTATTCCTGACCACACCGGAAGGATGCCTCAAGTCCTTGCTACACGACCCTCTCGGTAAATTGCACTGACACACTTCATACACTGTTGGTAGTAAAAGGGAGGATCGTTAGGCCAAGAGGGTATCAAAGATAAAAAAAGGGGAAGGGGGTGAGGGGGATTGACAGGCCAGTAGTAGAGGGCAAGGACAAAACAAGACAAAGAACAAATTTATGTTTCGCCCCTAGGCAATAAATAACTGCTTTCGACGTCATTGTGTAAACATGCGTTAATTCTGCCATCATCGATACACGAACGCTAACACTGGGGTATAGAAATGGTATTAACCCCTTCAATGCTAAGGTCATTTCTCAAACTTCTAACCAGTCAATCTTAGCATTGCAAGGGTTAAGTGAGGTGAGTAGCCGTCGGATGTTGTTGTGTGGCCTCTTGGTCTAATGAATCATTGAGAATCTATAAAGTTCATCACGATTTATAGAGAAGATGGTTGTCCCCATGACGTCATAATAAGCCATTGGGTCGATACCACCACATATATTATATTCAGGCCATTAGCATATTTATGTCAGTCCACTGAAATCTAATTAATCTGGTATAAGAACACGGAAAATCTTGAAGATTTTGGTGTCCTTAGCGTTGGAAGGATAAAACTTAAACTTAACCCTTTCAATGCTAAATACATCAAAATCGTTATGACTCGCCTATCCTTATACCAGATAAAATAAGATCTCAGTGAACTGGCATATACCAAAGACCTGAAATTCAGGCTTTTGGCATATGTCAGTTCACTTAAATCTAATTTATCTGGTATGAGAACATGCACATCTTGAAGATTCTAGTGTCCTTAGCATTGAAAGGTTAAGAGTATGTTTTAATATCATTTTTCCCTGCCAGAGACGTACAGTGTGCTGTCCCTGGTGTTGTTCATCGTGATTTTCTTTCTGCTGGGCGTGTGGACCTACGGGCTGAGTGTGTCCAGCGGTGTGTTCATCCCGTCTCTGGCCATAGGGGCCGCCTGGGGACGGCTGATTGGCATGGGAGTCGTGGAGCTCTTTCCTGACCAGGTAAGCCTTACACACACACACACACACACACAGACACACACACACCCACACACACACACCTTGCATACGTGACGTGTGTTGATCCTGAAACACACACATTGAATACACGACGTGTGTTGGTTAACCCTTTCACAGCGGGGTCTGATTCTAACCGTACAAAATTATTATGCAAAATCTTTACAGTTTGTATGTTCTTATACCAGATAAATCAGATTTCAGTGGATTGAAATATGCCAATGGCCTAAATTGCACTGAATTCTGATTTATCTGGTATATGAACACGTAAATTTCGGAAATTGTGCATATTATATTATGTTTTGTTAGAATCAGACCCCGCTGTGAAAGGGTTAAACAGTATGATACCAGTCCATCCAGCCCCCTTTCCCTTGAACCCCTGACCCCTGAACCCTGACCCCTGAACCCCTTCCCCAGCCCTGTGTAATCACAACCATTTATCATACACTCGTATACTCATTATCTATTTATAGAACACACCTTCCATTGTGTAGGCTACATATAACCACATTTGGAAACATATCATCATCATAATCATTATTTAGAAAAAAGCAAAAGATAATTCAGTAGAGCAGGTGAACATGATTACAAAAACATACAGCTATAAAAAGCACATTCTTTGTGCCTCATTTCTTGGTCTTCTCTTTATTTCCATTATTTCAATAAAGTATTAGACAGATACAACAAACCACCGATATAACGAACTTTTTTCTCTTGCCTTGGATAGTTCGTTATATCAGTGTTTTACTGTAACGTATGGTACGATACATGATCTTTTTCCTGTCCATGCCCAACTCGTAATCACAGTATATTATACTTTTGTAACTTGACATTCTAATCAAAACTGTAGTTTTCACATTTTTGTTGTGTTTTTTTTTTTTGTTGGATTGTGTGCTCTCACTGATTGGTCCTTTTTCTTTTGTCTCTGATTGCTTTAATTTTTTAATCTATTTTCTGACGATGGCATTTAGCATAGAGAAATCATCAAACCATTCCTTCACTCTATGATTTATGAATTGAATTGATTTCATTGTTGCACTACTTTTGTAAGTTTCAAACTCGATAGAGTTTTAGTGGTTGGATTAATAATCGAATCTATTATTTCTAGGTAGAAAACAGAAATCGCCGTTGGGTGAATGATTAATGAGAATGAGAGAGAGAGACAGAGAGACAGAGAGCAAGGGAGAGAGGGGGAGGGAGAGAGGGGGAGGGAGAGAAGGGGATTGATAGAGAGGGAGAGGGAGATGGTAAGAGAAATATAGGCAGCTCGACTGACTGAAAAATAGACCGAAAAAGAGAGAGAAAGAAACAGAGAGAGAGAGAGAGAGAGAGAGAGAGAGAGAGAAAGGCAGAGGGAGAGAAAGATAGTTAGAGAAAAAGAATGCGAGAGGGAGAGAGATAGTTAGAGAGAGAGAGAGAGATAAGCAGGTCAACTGACTTAAAAATAGACACATAGAAAGAGAGAGAGAGAGAGAGAGAGAGAGAGAGAGAGAAAGAGAGAGAGAAACAGAAAGTGGTGGAGAGAGAGAGAGAGAGAGAGAGAGAGAGACAGAGAGAGGGAGAGAGAGAGAGAGAAACTGAGAGAGAGAGAGAATGGACATCTTTGTGGAACATTACCTAACACTATTATATTTTCTCACGTTCCTTCCTCACCTGTCTGTCTACCTTATTGCTGATCCGTTTAAAGACCAAGGTAAGGTACCTACTCCTAGCAGTGTTCTGTGCCTGTGCCGTCTTGCATTCAATAACCACCAAGATCAAACACCTCTTGTGTTTAACCCTTTCACAGCGAGGTCCGATTCTAACCAAACAGAATATAAAAGATTTACTAGATTCTCGTGTTTTTATACTAGATAATACGATCTCACTTTACTGACTTACACCAAAAGCCTGATGATATGTCAGTCCTCTGAAATTTGATTGATCTAGTATGAGAACAGGCAAGTCTTGAAGATTTAGATATCTCTAGTGAGTAGTTTGAGAAATAACCATAGCGGTGAAAGGGTTAGCCGATGGTTCTGCACCCACCAGACCGTTGCCATGGATACAGTAGCTAGCATGCAGCTTGAATGAATGAAGGTGTTCTGTGTAACGTTTCTAGTGTCATGAGACGAGAACTAACTGGATGTCAACGACGATCAATTGAATTAATCATAATCGATATTATACTTTTTGTTGATTATACCCTAAAAATAAATAAGTAGATAGTAGACATAGCTTAATTTGTCAAGGTTACTTTAGATCTTTGATGACTTCTTCTATCGACTAATAACATTATAAAGTGATAATAATATCGCCTAAATCTAGATTTTACAAATTACGGTATTGATTTTCTTTCTCTTTTTTTTTCTTTTGTTTTTAAAGATCTAAATTCAATCACAATGATTTTGAATTAAAGTTCTGTTTCCAAAATCACGCACAGCTGCAGGAGTTAAAAACACTCAATGGTACTTTGCTAGTAATGACAAACTGCTTTGGCACCGATATTATTTGCACGAAATTGAATTGCAAATTTCACCCTGTATGTAACGTTAATAAATTAATAAATTGATTGATTGATTGATTTTTGAAATGGTTTTTATTGATCTTTTTATTTATTTATCTCTTTTTCTTTGATGAAAACATTACATAATCTAGATAATGTTAACAATATATTTTTTCCCAAACTGTCTGTATATATTATATATATATATTTCGATCACTATGATATTATAACCCATTGGAATTCTGGAATATTCTGTAATATCTTTATAACCTTGATCATAATTCTATTCTTCCTCCCTCTGTCCCTGCCATCGGTGTGTTTGTCACAGAGTAAAGTATGATTATAACATAATGTTTCATTGTTCTTTATAATGAGGATGATATTACCATAATACACTAGTGTGTCCATTGTATTCTCTGTGTGCTCTTTTACCTATTGGTACACACCACTTCACTCACCTTTGCCATCTTGTCACCGGAAGACGACAATTACTATTTTTAGCTTTCAGTGTTCAGTGTAAACGGCATCTTTAGTTGTCTAGAACGAAAATTGTTGTTATTCATCATTTTTATCATTACTATTATTAATATTTTCATTATTATTGTTGTTATTGTTATCATTAGTAGCAATTAGTATTTTTGTTAGTATTATTATCATCTTTATGATTATCATTAATATACAATTATTACTTTTTTGCTGCCTTCACAGAGCGACTAAAAACATTCAGAATGTCGAACTTATTATGTTTTCCGTATAATATTTTAATAATCATGAGGTATGATATTCAAGTAAAAAAAACAACAGCAACAGTTGATTCTGATAGAAAAAAAACCCACACACTTTGAAGTAACTGGATTAATATAGTTGCTGTGTGAATAGTTATTTTAAATTTCAAGTCCGGATAAATCAACAAGCCATATATGGAAACATTTTTATTACCGTAATGAATAATATTTCAATGTGTGTCTTGGATCCCACAATGTGTGTGTGTGTGCTTCCCAATCACGCTAGCCATGAATATGTATTTAATTCACATCGCCCCACCCTCTTTTTGTCCATTCGACCCACCCACACATACACATACATACGCAGCCACCCACCCAACCACACACAAACACGCCCATAGCAACCAACACACCAACCCACCAACACACACAGACACACACTACCCCCCTCCACACACACACACTCCCTTCAACCACACACACATAATTTCAACCCGATGTCCTCTTGCCTTCCCCTCACTGCTTGCACGACCATTTCCAATAATTTGATTGGCCGTGCGACACAACCATTTCCTATAATTTGATTTGCCGTGACGACACAACCATTTCCTATAATTTGATTGGCCGTGACGACACAACCATTTCCAATAATTTGATTAGCCGTGACGACACAACCATTTTATATAATATAATTGGCCGTGACGACACAACCATTTCCAATAATTTGATTGGCCGTGACGACACAACCATTTCCTATAATTTGATTGGCCGTGACGACACAACCATTTCCTATAATTTGATTGGCCGTGACGACACAACCATTTCCAATAATTTGATTGGCCGTGACGACACAACCATTTCCTATAATTAGATTGGCCGTGACGACACAACCATTTCTTATAATTTGATTGGCCATGACGACACAACCATTTCCTACTTGATTGGCCGTGAGGAACTAATGGGAGGAGTCACACAACTGAGGGAACCAATGAAATGATTGCCTCTGTTTGCGCAAGCATGATAGTTGTAGATCGTTTGTCTTCTAATGAAGTTCTTTATTTGCTTTGAATATTTCTATGAAGATGATTGGTGGATGCATTGTAGAGGGAATGACGTAGTGTCTAGATAGAAACCTTGGTGGTAGAACTGTATACAATATTTACAGTATACATTGAGGCAAAACACTCACAACACACAATGTTGTCGTGGTATAATTGGGAGGGGAAAAATGTGAACACTTCTGGAAAGGTCTACACAGATGTAAACTGTGTGCGTTTGACGTCATAATGACAACCTTCCCGCAATAGAATGAGTAGTGTTCACCTTTACCCCCTCCCAATAACACCATCACACAATTATTGTGTGTGTTAGTACAATGCGGTTATTCTTGTGAGTATTTTGACTCAACGCATACAGCCTGTACTATATTGCTTCTTGTTTCAACTTTATTCCTTTCCAGCATTTTTATCACGTCCCAAGATTTTGTTTTGTCGTGTAGTTACTGTTAGAAGTTCTCACCAAAATAATAATAATGATAAGCTTAATTAATTTTTTATATCACACACAGGTAGAACCAAGCTCATCCCTTGGAGGTTTTCGTCAATTTTATTTCCTCATGAACTTTCCTAGAAACAGGATTGCAGATCAGCACAACAATAATAGATTCTGATATTACATTCACATAATATTTACACAGTGTCTCACAGAACAAAAACACCCATATTGAATATTATTATGTGTACAGATAGAAACCTTGACGATGGCAATATGTAAAATATTGACTGTATACATTGAGGCAAAACACTCACAACACACAAAATTATGTCATTGTGTAATTGGGAGGGAAAAAAGGTAAATACTACTGGAAAGGTCTTCACAGATGTATACTGTCTTGTAGTAGCTGAAAGCTGGCTGAAAGTATGCACCATACACAGCCCTTGTGTTAACCAATGCCTCCTTGTTTTCCCATTTCCTCTTTTTTTTCTTCTTCTTTGTGCAGCCACAGCATGGGTTATATAATTTAGACTTTACAGACTGTATGCGTTGAGGCAAAATACTCACAACAATGACCGCACTGTACTAACACACACACACACACACACACACACACAATTGTGTTATGGTGTTTTTGGGAGAAAGTGAACACTACTCACTTAGTTGCGGTCATGTTGTCATTATGACGTCAAACGCACACAGTCTATAAAACCTGCAACAAAATAACTGTTATTAAATTAATTACATTTGTCCAGTCTATCTTCGATCCTCTTAATTATTTTTCGTTATCTGTAGTGGGCATTCAGTCATTGATAGATCCATTGCTTCAATCATGCTTGTATGTGACTTCGATGTTGTAAAGTTGAGACAGTGTAACGCATTATCTTTAATATAATCATGGTATAGTCTACATCATTTCTCATTTAGTTTAGACCATTTAATAATGACTTAAACACAAAGGGCCGGGTTCATGACGCCAGACTAGATTTTAGTCCGAGGCTAAATTCTAAATTTAGATAAACCTAGGCTCAAATTTGATATTTTAACCACTCATAAAATTCAAAAGTATTTACTCCGAGCTTGAATCGAGCAAAATTTAGAATTAAGTCTCGGATTAAACTTTGGTCTCGTGTCATATAATTGGACTTGCATAGCGCATTTTAACGATAAAAAAAAAGATGATGATCAATGCGCTTTAGACAGTAGTCTTAGTCCAAAATGCTGACTTTTATCTATAAAAATATTTTGTTTTAAATATGTGCAATTAGCGCTCTAGAAATAGGCCTACACAGTATTGACTTATATCTATAAAAATATTAACAATTAATTATGTACAATGTGCTGTAGAAACAGGCCTACACAAACTTTGAGCTGTCTAAATGAATGCCGAAAATTTGGACTATGGGGCTGTTGGTTTCATAATGTTCTTATTATACTGTGTTTATATTATCAAAGTATCAAGTTTCTTTTCACTGTTTGCATACGACATTGAAGAAAAACCCCAACAACAAAGAATAGAGGATATTATGTGACTCTCAAATGTGACTGATGCGTCGTCGCTGTGTTGATACTTGTGACTAATATTGTTAACCCTTATACAGCGATGTCCGATTCGAACCTAACTGAAATATGGAAAAATTTTGAGAATGTACATGCTCTCCCACTTATTCAAGATAAATCAGATTTCAGTAAACTGATTTCCAGTTTTTGGAATATTATGTCAGTTCACTTAAATCCGATTCATCTGGTCTAAGAACAGGCAGATCTAGCATAGTTTGGTGTCCTTAGCGTTAAAATGGTTAACGATATTTTAGATCCTTACTGTCATTCTTAGATTATGAATTATCGGTTAGCCAAATCACCTTGACCTTGGTAACGGTGTCAGTGTCACGCGCCTTTTAACCTCTGCAGGCCAAGGACGTGGGCAAGTATGCCCTGATCGGGGCGGCGTCCCAGCTGGGGGGCATTCTGCGTACCACCATCTCCCTGACGGTCATTATTGTGGAGTGCACGGGTGACATCACCTTCGGACTGTGTATCATGATCTCACTCATGATCTCCAAATGGGTCGGCGACTTTTTCACCACGGTAACCTACTTACTTACTTATTTACTTATTTAATTGATTACTTACTCATTAAATTACGTATTTGTTTATTAACTACTCACTTACTTACTTTCTTACTTATTTACTTACTTATTTGGTGAGTTACTAACTTATTTACTTACGTATTTGTTCATTCAGTGACTTACGTACTTACTTATTTTTTAACTTAACGTCTTGCAAATTAATTACTTAACGACTTGATTATCTAATAACTTATTTACTTTCATGTATACTTACTTTCTTACTTACTTACTGACCTTATATTATAAAATCGTAAGTATCTTATCTTATCTTATCTCTAATCTTATAATATCTCATCTCATCCTATCTTGTCTTATCAAATATCATCTTATAATATCTTATCCTATCTTATAAATATTTGTGTATCTTATAGTATAAAATGTTATCTAATCTTATCTTATAATATCTTATCTCATCTTATCTCATCTTATCCACCCCCTCTCCCCCCAACCCCTTCCACCTAAGGGTCTCTACGACATGAACGTGGAAGTGAGTGGCATCCCCTTGTTGTCATGGGAACCGCCTCCATTGTGCGACCACGTCAAAGTTGGGTAAGTGCTAGGTAGATCATTGAACTCAGCGCTTAACCCTTTGACTGCTAAGGCTATATCTCAAACTACTTACTGGACCAAGGGAAATAGTCAATATTTTCCTGTTTTTATACAAAATAAATTAGATTTCAGTGACTTGAACATACCAAAAGCCTGAAATTCACCTTCTTGCACTGGGGCGGTCTAGAAGGGTATTTTGCATTAAAGTTTCAATCTCTAAATCGACTTGTAGCAACCAGCAGGTGGCATCATTCCACACACACACACACACACACACAAACACCCCCCCCCCCCACACACATATATCTCATTTTATAGATACAGATTTGGTCACACGATCGCTGTGTTATGATGTCATCATAATGACGTCACTAAATTAGTAGCAGTGTGTAACTGTTTTAGATACACAATGTTACAAGCCAAAATGTCATTGCTGTGTGTAATGATGTCATCATAATGACGTCACTAAATCAGTAACAGTGTGTAACTGTTTTAGATACACAATGTTACAAGCCAAATGTCATTGCTGTGTGTGACGATGTCATCATAATGACGTCACTAAATCAGTAGCAGTGTGTCACTGTTTTAGATACACAATGTTACAAGCCAAAATGTCATTGCTGTGTGTGACGATGTCATCATAATGACGTCACTGCCTCCCCAGAGACTTCATGAGTCAGCCTGTGATGTCACTGCTGCAGGTGGAGAGAGTGGGCCACGTGATGGAGTGCCTGACGGGCGAGTCCTTCCACGGCTTCCCCATCATCGACCAGGACCCCAGTGTAAGCTACTCCTCATACTGTGTGTTACAGCTATTGCAATTTGACGATCAATCATCAAACGGATAAGTATTTACTAATATTTTCGCTATTTAGTTTGTTATGTCTGTCTTGACAAAGGTCTTAGGCCGAAACGTTAACGTCATTTTGTCTTTGTCTCTCTCATGCCTGTTACTTAATATAACCTTTTTTCCCCTTACACTACCACAGGCTGAGCAGTCCATCTTGATATTGCCCTAAACTGTGTTAAAAAGTGCGTTTAACTGGCATCAGCACAAGAACAGAAATGGTGTTAGTGAGAGATACATCTGTTATAATAATATTGTTGTTTTAGGGGGAAAATCTAAGTGCTTTAGAGCCTAATGGCCTGGATCTTATCCCGGTATTTGTAGCGTGAAGCGGACAAATGACAATGGTTGCAAC
This sequence comes from Melibe leonina, assembly GCA_031471865.1. Classification (NCBI taxonomy): domain Eukaryota; kingdom Metazoa; phylum Mollusca; class Gastropoda; order Nudibranchia; family Dendronotidae; genus Melibe; species Melibe leonina. The sequence goes on along the minus strand of JAUEKZ010185744.1, from coordinate 1,925 downwards.
CCTCTTGATAGGACGCTGGTCTATAGCAGATTACTTTCCCCAACCATAAATTGTGGATTGGTACCCATTTGACACATGGGTGGGGTGAGGCAATTGGGTCAATTTTTCTGTTTTTCCCACATTTCTTCTTTCTTTGGCTTTGTCTCGTATCGATCTGCCCTGCATGTCATTTCCAATCTGACTCCTTCCTGTTCCAGTATGACTTGATGTACAAGGGGAAATTGAAAGGTTTGATGCTACGCTCTCAGCTTTTGGTGTTACTGAAGCACAAGGTGAGTTTTGGAAGGAAGAAAGATGGGGTGGGGGGAGTAGAGAGAGAGAGGGGGGGGGGGTAAGAGAGAGAGAGAGAGACGGAAAGCGAGCAAGGGACAGATTGATATCTCTCCAACCACAATGCCAATCCATTCATCATCTCTGGAGTTCTATGGTTTTTTCAAGTAAAATGTTTCAGGAGATGCCGGGAATGAAATGCAGACTGTCAAGAATAATAAAAATAGAAAAAGCCCGTGAAAAGTACAAATATTGATTAAGTTTATGCTCTAGTTCAATGTTGGAAAAAAACAACTCGCTTCGTTGGATAAAGTTTGATTATTATTCCAATATGACTTAATTGGCAAGATAGTCTCGAAACAAAATATATGCTTTACCTCGAAATCTAACGGCTTTGTATGGTTCTCAAAAGATCAAAAGGGGGTAGCAGATTGCCAAATGGTTAGGCTTATGTTGGCGGCCAGGCGATGGGTGCTGTAGCAGCCCCCCGGTTCGAATCGCCCTTTGGTCATTTTTCTACTTCCTCATTGTGCCTGCTTTCTGTGGCTGTGTCTCGTATTTGCACTTACTGCATAATATTATCACACATTTGACTCGACGCATCAATGCAAGCTGATACTGAGAGAAGAAAATAGTGGATCTATGATCATAATATGATCACATATTGCGCCTTTTAACCCTTTCACTGCTAAAGACACAAAAATGTTCAAGATTTGCCGGTTCTTATACTAGATAAATCAGATTTCAGTGAACTGACCTGTACCAAAAAACCTGATAATCAGGCTTTTGGCATATCTCATTTCGCTGAAATTTGATTTATCTGATATAAGAACACGTACGTTTTCAAGATTTTGCACATTTCAGTTTCAACTGGTTTAAAACCAGACCTCGCTGTGAAAGGGTTAACATTCTTAGTAGACTATATATTTAAAAAATCAGGTTTGTTAACCAGCATGCATCATGAGGTTACATCAGATTGTGCTCCTGTTCAATGTGTAATGTGCAGTGTTACGAAAAGTACTGTCGGTTGAAAGTGGGGGGGGGGGGGAGGAACACCCAAAAAAAACCCAAAAAAAGATGTGCCTACAAGGCGCGGGCCCGGTGAGCTGCGTTTTAAAACCGCCACGGTGTCAAAGCCCACCGCATGTTGTGCTTGCTCCATTATCAGCCGCAGACGTCAGCTACTGATTTCTTAAAACTAAACACTTCGATCGATAACAAGGCTGCCTGCCATGAGGGGAATAAATTCCTTCGATGTAACTGGCTTGGGGTTTGGGATTTTTGGTTTTGTCTTCACTCTCTCTCTCTCTCTATCCCTCTCTATCTCTCTCTCCCTCACTTTCTCTCTTTCTCTCTCTCTCTCTCTCTCTCTCAATCCCCCTCTCTCTCTCTTTCTCTCTCTACCTCCCTCTCCCTCCCTCTATCTATCCCACTCTCTTTCTCTCTCTCAATCTCTCTCAATCTCCCTCTCTCTTCCTCTCTCTCCCTCTCTCTCTCCCTCTCTCTCTCTCTTTCTATCTCTCTCAATGTCTCGTTTGACTTTGTTTTCATGGTCACTTTTCCTTTTTTTTTCTTTGGGTTTTTTTGTTTTGTTTTTTTGTTGGTTTTTTTTTTGGGGGGGGGGGGGGGGGTCTGGTTTTTGTTCTCAAATAATT
>JAUEKZ010185722.1:1360-12947 GCA_031471865.1 Melibe leonina | reverse complement strand
AAAAGGGGTGGTGTCTGTATACTCTACGAGGCAGTTTTCACTACAGACACAACCGATGGTGTCGTTATACACTTCCAATACTATTATTACCATCCACTATTGTAGTCTGGGAAGACCCAGGATATTCTACCGCCCTTTGTATACAAAAGTGTTCAGTCCTAGATAGCAAGTGACCCTGTGGTTAGATACCCACAGTGCAAAACATGGGGGATGACTTATTAGTCTGTTAACTGTTATAGTTAGTTATACGACGACAGGCAAGACCAAGACAAAGCTTACAGATACAACACAGAAGAGACGACCACCAGAGGTGCCTGCAAAAATGTCTTTTATCAAAGATTAAGATCAACAGACACAGTGTGAGTTGCTTGAGATCTCGACAAAATCTTTATATTGCTCCTCTTGCCATTCATTTTATGTACTTATGTCAATTTATTCCAGTAAGGGTGTATAAATGCAAATGAGGTCTTTATATAAATAAAGCTCTAATAATGAATTTAAAAAGTAAAAATAAAAGTGATATACAAAAATAACAATTTTAATCTCTGAAAGTGAAAGGCAAGTATGCATAGTAGTTCATATATGATGAATTCCAGATGAGAGCATAACATTAACAATAATAATAGGGGACTATATTATTTGTAATCAAAATCCATACTTGATACTTGAATATGTATATAGGTACATACAGTATACAGACAGTGGAACACTCAGATAATGACATCGCCCGGGTGTAGAAAATTATGGGGGGGGGGGGGGGTCAATGATTATTAATAATACCAAATAAATCGAGACCGGAGGTAAAGTTCATATCCTGGGGTTGTTGCTATCCAGGGGGTTCCACTGTATGTATAAATTAAATGGATTTCAGTCAGCTGACTGAAACCATACTGAAACATCAGCGTATAGATTGACTTGAAAAAATTCCAGAAGGTTGATTTACAAAAGTGCATCAAAAGGCTGAAGCTGCATAAATGAGACCCGTGGTTAGTTGTAGACTGGAATGTAAATTCAAGGACACATTCATTCATCATGAACATTTCTTTGTGATTGTTTCAGTTTCAGTCAGGCTTCATTTATCCTTTTTTATATGTCAATCGATATAATTTCTTCACACATTAAAAACAAGTATGCGGTGATCGTTACACAAGTACTAAATAAAAATACATATTTCGTTGTCGCAGCAGTATCTAATTTGTCTATCAATAAAAAGTCACTCATGTATTTGTATTCATCATCAATGTCTTATGGATCACTATCGATAAACCACCTAAATAAATATCCCGCCCATATATACACTAACTCTAGACTGATCGAGTGTGGCACAACGGAACAGGCCAAAAGCCTGAACTCAATATGTAGTTGTGTTGTTAATATCAATAGTTATAGTCACAGAAATTGATTGAGACTTCTTTCATATCTACCTAATATTAATTGTTTTGAAATTGACAGGTTTTTCCCCCTGTTTCCTTCTGTTAGTGTTAGTTAAAGTCAAGTATCTAGACCTAGCTCAGCCGGGTACCAGATCAGTTGGTCAGTGCAAAAAAAGAGGTGACAATCCCATCTATAATAGTGAATAGGACTTTTATTTTTGCATTAAACCATTTGTATGGTATAGTATGATTTTGACTCAAGTCCAATTCAGTACTTAAAGTTAAAGGCATAAAACTTGCTTCAATACACAAGGTTGATAAAAACTTGTGAAACAAAATCAGACATTCAAAGAAATTGAAAATGAAAAATGAGCTGCTGGAAACTATATGAAATGCGAAAAAGGCTGTAATTCTAATATGTAAAAGTTTCAGAAATAACAAATAACAAGACAAAACTGGACGTTTCGGGCAATTAAATGAAAATGGCCCTTCCTCAATAAAACATTAAAAAACATCACTAAGTGAACATCAAAGGTCCTTTATTTGCATTCATAGACATTATGCAATATTCTCAATTTATAATAACAATATTGATATGAATAAATATTGAGACAATAATAAAATCCTTGCCAATATTTTCTCTCCAAATGTGTAAACAAGTGGCATAAATTTAGGCACATGAGGTGATATTCGCTTTACGTGCACATTTATTTATTCTCGTATTCGTATGTGAAGTGAAAAGGGGGCAAACTGAGGCAACGTAGCCAGCAGCACTTCTCAGAATTAGGAACCTGCTTTTACTCACTGCCGATCACCAAAACACTCACAACAGACAAACACAATTTGTTTATTGAAAGCAGGTTGTCTTGTGGTTGCTGAAAGCGGGGTCCTATTCTGCTGTGTATAGCCTTCTACTCAGTTCACAGGGGCAAGCCTGTTCATTGATAAGATAAGAGAAGATATCTTTATTGATCCCTCAACGGCAAAGTTGTTTTAAAATGTTACATACAGACATAGGGATGCGCCATGTTTTTCTAAATGGATACTAAATAGAAATTGCTTTTCAGAATACAATGGACTTCTATATTACTTCATGTTCAGGGATCTAGAAAACAATATTACCTAACAACATCAGAAAATCATCTTATCCTGTGCTAAGTTGTGTGCCCAAATGTATGGGCATGGATCAAGAGAAATGATTGAATTTGGTGCTTCAAATTCAACATATCTGTACTGTAAATTCACTGTGTCTTCCTGAATTAAGATACAACCATTGGAAGTGGTAGCATCATATCATCAGATCAGACTCATTGATATGTCTGCTCTATAAACATCTCAGTCTGACATGAGAAATAGGAGATCTTTTGGTAATAAGCACTTATTACATTACATAACAAATGGATTTCATGACAATGACAACACTTCCTTTGTTTATTGAGAGTTTTAGGGCGCTTGCAACTGCTATGGTCATATAAGCGCCCAGGGGTAAGTAAGATGATAGGCTAGTTAAAAGAACAGCCAGACTTTGGACCCTGCCAGGGACATTTCACAGAGAGATGATTTACAAAAAAAAAAATATCATCTCTCAAAAAAGGTGACAGAGATGATTTACAGGGGAAAAAAATCACAAAGCAGGACACACAAACAGATTATGGCTACCACCCACATCATGCACTATTATGATCCAAGAAGACCCAGGATATTCTACCGCCCTTTGTGTACAAAAGTATTCAATCCTTCTAGATAGCAAGTGACCCTGTAGTTAGGTACCAGTACCACAGTGAAAAACATGGGGGATGACCATAAGTCTGTTACTGTTAGGATGAGAGGCAGGACCAAGACTGAGCTAACAGATACAAACAGCTGTGTATGTATGCTTGCTAGGGAGCATTGCAGAGAGTGCTGGAAAAAGTAAGATGACAGGTAAATCCAAAAGAGAAGAAACAGAAGAAGGGATCGCCAGAGGTGCCCACAAAAATGTCTTTCATCAAAGATCAGCAATAAAAACACATTGTTGAGAGAGTTGCTTGAGATCTTGATAAAAACTTAATGTTGCTCCTCTTGCTTAAAATGACTGCCAATAAAGACAGCATGGGTTCGCAGGAGCGACATACACCGGTTTCTACGAAAAACAAGATAGAGAGGATGGAGACAGAGGAACAGAAACAAAGGTAAAGAGCAGAACAGACAATATATTGATATAATCTATACATCATACATGATCACACATACATTATCCGTTACAACAGTTACAGTAATCCATTAAAGTGTTTCTCATAGAGCTGTGGATACGACTTGTGGAACTGCTTCAACCGCTGCTTCTTTTCCTTCAGGGAAATATCCGTGTTATCCAGTACGGTGTTTATCAGATCCACCAGGCTTTGCTCCGTGCAGTTCTTGGACTGGCGCTCGTACTCTTCCAGCGATATCCGATCACAATAAGTCGACTCTGGAAAAAAGTTTTCTACAGCGATATAAATAGAGGCAGAGGTGAATTAGAGACGCATGCAACCTTAGACTGAGAGGGAAAGCAACATCATCATAGATAATCAGATGAAACATTCAAAGTCAATTCATTTTAATTTGTCCCTGGAGGAAAAGTTGGGAGGCGTGGTGACCGAACTGGTTGCAATGCTGCACAGAATCTGGGGGTATCGGGTTCAAATCCTACCTGAGACACTTTGGTTTCTCCTTGGGCAAGGAAATTTACTATCACCCCATCCATGTGTAAAAAAATGGGTACCAATCCACAATTTGGGTTGGGGAAAATAATCTGCGATAGACCAGCATCCTTTCCAGAGGGTGACAACCATTGCCATTTGTCCGCTTCACGCTACAGAAACCAGGATAAGCTGAGGCTCAGTTAGTGGTCCATAAGGCTCTATCTAAAGGAAAAAAACGAAAAAGCTGTCCGTCCTGCCTAGACTGTGATATTTCAGACATTAGTCTCAGCGTTGGTATTGAGCTTAAGCCAGATGAATAATCTATGTCCATTCATAGGACACCGCTACTGTCATGGTGCTGGCAAAGGACCAATTAAAATGAGAATGTTTGGGGCACAATGGACTCTCCTTACTCATCAACGTTTGGGAAAGAAAAATACAGTAGAAAAATATACTCCAACCTTGCCTCCAATTTCACCTTTCTCACCTTCAGCCAGCTTTTGACTGAGAAACTGACCAGCCAATATTCTATTATATAATAGAACTTGTTATAGTTCCATCCCCTCTCTTTTTACACAACAAATTATATGTAACATTCATGACACCTACATAACACCTCTCAAATGCACAAGAGAAGGGAGTAAGTAATTGTCGGAAAATACAGATGAATGGAAGCACTGATGACTGTTCTACCATAAAACAATGTCTAGAATGCAAGATTGGCAAAAAAAAAAAGCTGTCGAAAATTGTTTAAAATCCCATAAAAACAAGTCTGCAACACTTCGAACTGCTTTGTTTCCCTTAGCAACATGCAGTGTTATTGCACATGTTGAAAAGTATAATGATTTGGGGGTATACAACAATGAAAATTGAAGAAATTGTCAAGTTGGATCTCACATCACATCAAATAACCCCCTTTATAGGAGAGGAAAAGATGCTTCTTCACAATCTGTGACTTTTGATGGAAAAGTGTTAATAGATGAGGGGTAAAACAGAATAAGAGGAAGAAAAAAAAAAGAAGACACACTTTAGATCTGACTCACCAGCCCCATGCACAGGCTTCCCAGTTTTGATGCTATGCAGTTTCTTTGCCACTTTCTCTCGCACAATGCGTGGCACTGTGAAAATACGATCCACATTGGTCACCATGGTCTGGACCAGTTTCTGTGCCAGGTTGGGTGCCAGCAGCTTGTGCTTGAAGATGCAGTCTGTGAAGGTGGCCAGGACCACAATCTCGTTGGATTTCTGACCAACACAACAACAATATAACAAAAATATGACTAGATGTAAAGGCTACAAAAGCCAAAATATATACAATAGAGCAGAGTAATATCAAACAAACTTATGGATAAAAACGAGCACATTTCTCACAGTTCAATGAAATATCTAGACTGATACGACGAACTACCACTGATATAAAACTAACTTTTTCCCTCACCGGGGATAGTTTTCAAAAGCAGTGTACATAATGCAAAGATGCTTTATTTGACTTGCCCTTAAGTACAATACAGTGGACACAGTATTAAAAAATTATCTGACCCAAGCACAGGTCTGTAAACTGTTTCAATGAGAACATTAGAAATCCAGGTTTTTTCTCTATCTTTATTTCTTTATCTTTGTATCGCATTCAACAACAGGTATAATACGATGAGATCCTGTGCCAGTTTCTACAATCTTGTCTTATATCTGTCTTTAAATGCATTGTATGAGCTTTTTTTCAATTCTTTTTTTTATGCCTTTTTAAAAATCAACCTGATAAAAAAAAATCTGACTGTGACCGTGATAAAAAATCTTACATTAGGCTCCAGCTCCAAAGAGGTGTCGGAAATGAGGGAGTGCAGGAAATTGAAGAGGCGGTACAACTCTTCTCTGGCAGTCACGGGCAGGAGAATCATGTACATTTGCAGTGCTGACAGGGCTGGGAAGATTGGAAGCAGAAAAAACATTTCCAACATTTATCTTATCAATTATAAAGCAGCTTTAACAATTGAAACAAACAAACAAAAAAACATTTTTTTTCTATAATTTGATTCCGATGATATAAAAGGAAAAATTTCTGAGCCAAAGGTTTCTGAAACAGACGTTTTCCCACCCTTTTGTCTGGGACAAACCCAAATTTTAACCTTTTCACTGCGGGTTCTGATGGTACCAAAAACCTGAAAACTTACATATATTTAAAATAGTAAATTTATAAGATTTCAGTGAACGGACAGATGTCAAAAGCCTGAATTTCAGTCTTTTGGCATATGTCAGTAGACTAAAATCTTATTCATCCGATCTTAGAGCAGGCAAATTTGGAAGATTTTGTATATTTCAGCTCAATTAGAATTAGACCTCACTGTGAAAGAGTTAAGAAATGTTTCCTTGTGGGGATTATTATCACTATTCATCAAATGAATTCTATGAACAATATATCTTCAATGGGGACAAGTACCTGTTTCTGTGTTGTCTTGTAGAATCTGTTTTAGTATAGACAGGTTGAGCTCCAGGAAGCGACGAGGCAGCAGGCACTCAGTCAGGCTGGTGTAATGTTTGACGATGATGTCTTTGGCCCACAGTTTGGATTCCAGGCCTCGGCGCCGAAGCACAGGCTCATTTAGCAAATTCAAACCTGAGCAAATCAACAAGAAACACAGAAAAATGTCAACCTTTAAATCTCGAGTCATGAAAACAATTGATATTAGATTTCTTGTAGTGGCATTAAGATTTTTTTTTTTGTCAAGCCACAAAATATAATTATATTATTAATTAGATTTAATAGAATAGTCTTATACCCATTCCTAGTATTTCTTATATTTTTACATAGAAATTTATATGCCTCGGGAAGGACAAGGAAATATAAATTGTGTGTTACACTGCAAAATGTTAACAGAGAGGACAGGGTGTAAAAGAAGGCAAACCCCCCCCCCCCCCAACCCAACTTAATGCAAAATTGAGAAGAGACAGTATGAGTATGGTGCGCATTGAGTGGAGGAAAATAATTTTCTTGATCATTTTTATTAAAACCACCTCCAAGTTATGTATGTGTGTGTGAATCATTCATCAAGTTTTAAAGACTACAGACCTTTGGGCAGGAATTCAATGCAGTCCATAGCAGTCTGTAGCAGAGGATCTGCCGAGGAGGTGATATCACTCGGGACAATGGGAAGATTCCAATTCTTGGCAACGATGTTGGAGATGATGAGGTTCTGGCGCTGCTGCTGGTACTGGGTGTCTTTGTCCTCGCACAGAATGCCGTCTAGGAAGGTCAATTCCACCAGAGAGAGGAGATGAGCCAGGGCCACTTCTTTCCACGTTTCTTCAACCACTGCCATGATAAAGCAATGCAAAATTCAATAAAACTAATCATACTAGTTTTAACCCAACACAAAATCATTTCTGCAAGATGAAGTACTTAGACTATTTTAATGAAACCTAATTCAAAAAGAAAAGAAAATACTACACAACAAAAAAACGTTTTGCCCTGGGACATAAATTTCACTGTATAACTTAACATGACATAAATGCTGATGTGAAAGAAAGCATTAAAAGGATACTACCATCATGACCGGTTGAATAGACTTACTATCTGAAGACAAAGAAGAAATGATAGATGAATCGCCAACAACGTGGCCGGAGAATTTATTGGAGGCAATGCTGTCTGATCCCCACCCTTTCCTGCTATTCCAATGAATATCATGGAGGGGTCTGTGGCTATTTCTGTTGCCTGTCTCTTCCAAACTCTCGCAGGGTTCTTCATCAGGTTCATATCGGTGATCGGATAATCTGTAAAACAAGTCGACAATATGTATAAGCCATTTTAGGCACTCTATCATTCCCAAATGCTAAGCATTTTGGGAGACAGGTATTTGAGCCACCCATTGTAGAAAAATATTAATAACAACAACCACTCAAGCTACCTGAACGAAATTCTCAGGATAGCTAGAGATATCATCCAGCTATACACTCATTATGTCAAAATTACATTAGATATTTCTGAAAATCTTTAATTAGCTAAAAATATTCACCCCGGTAGTCAGTAGTTCGACTGTAATCGCAACCCCAGTTACCTGATGTCAAGTCTAAACTCAAGCTAGACAACCATTCTAAGGATTAGAATCGGTCAATTACAACAAAATAATCAATATATCAATAATTGTCCTGTTTAGAGAGATCGGCATAGTCAGCAGATACCATTTTGAGCGGTAAAACATGGGTGCTTCGACATAAAAATTTATAAAAATCGTAAAATTCCATGAATTTTTATGGGATAAAGTTTTGTTGAGTGATATAAATAGCTGAACTAATAAAGCTATTAATTCTAATTATCATACTTTTTATAATAATTTCCAATAAGCTAAATGCTTTGCTTGCATTTATGCGAGATCTATTCATAATGCAAACCGGAACACACGCATATATATGCAAGTTTAGCATGTAAAGGGTTAAAAATTAACGAATTGTCATAAAATTATGACTTTTTGTGTGTTCCGGGTCAGAGTCCGTAGTTGACTCATCCACCCCCTCAACACCATCTAAATCATGTTCTACTTCACCATCAACCAATTATACGTCACTTTTATCATCTATATCCCCTTCTTCTTCATCGACAGGGCTGTCAAAAATCGTATCTTGAGTTCCAGCAATCAAATTTGATAAAAAATTGAAGGCCATTTTTGACTGGCTGTAATTCTCCACTGAGCAGAGATAAACACATACGGTAAAAACTAAAACAGAATCTCTCCTCTGTAATAGGGAGACTTCCGGGAATTATTATGTAGTGGTTGGTGGTAAAAAAAAGTAAACAAGTGTACGGTATGATCAGCGTACCACGGGTGATGCGGCAGGCAACTATTGCGGGCAATGTCTGCCGATAGGCATCCCTATGGGTTAATAAATGATTATAGCAAATTGGAAATGTTACAAGAAATTATCAAAAAATGATGATAAGTTACAAGAAGGAATGAAAAAGAACTGAAGATTGTAATGGTTCCCAATTCTTGTAATGAATTCATAGTCCAACCATTTACACACACTGTCTTTGACTTTGAGAGAGTAGGATGAGGTATATATGTACAACAAGGAAAGAGCAAAATGAAGAGTGAAATGATCAGGTTGGGACACTGGCTGGCATATCTCAGTTCACTGGAATATGATTTATCTGGTATAGAATCAGGCAAATCTTGAAGATTTTTTTGGGTTAAAATTGAAAGGGTTAAAACAAACCTCAATATGTCTGAGCCAGGGGTAGTGCTCAAACTGATGCTGGCATTGCAAACTTTCTGCTCATTCTCATCATCATCCTCTCGGATGGTGGCCGTTGGGTCATGTCGGCCCACGAATTGATAAAGTTTGCTGCTGCTGTCTTCAAACTGCGGCACACAATCTGTGCCTGGTTTCTCTACCGCCGATTTTATGACCTTTCTGTGTATGAACATCTGACACACCTGGGAATTATTTGAGATGTAAATTGTTAAGTACACAAAAATACAGTCTATAGATTATAATATGATGTCAAAGTCCATTAGTCTAATTTAGAGTAGGAAATGGATTTAACGTACCTTCCAGGGCAAGAATAAAAATTGTAATGCAGCACTTTGTCATCATATGTGTCCAATATCTTATTGAAATAGGTGATCAAAAAAATTGGGGAACTTCCTTGTGAGTGTGTTTGTTATATATTCTAAGTGTGCTATACTGGATTCTAGTATGATATCAGAGCAATCTATAATAAGGGGAGATTTGAATCAATTTATTTCAAGGATGACAAAAAGTATTGAGCCACTTATTGTGAACAAGTGCTTGAAAATATTAACAAAAAAAATTCAAACACCCAAGCAAAGTTACCTTAACGGCTTTCTCTCTTGACAGGTCGGTAGAAAAAGTATCTTTGTCATTCAGGAGGAAATGCAACACAACATCCACTGCGTCACTTCCAGTGAAACAAGAGTCAATATAGCGAATCTTGTAGCGTCGACGTTTCAATTCAACTTTGCTCTTCAAATGATCTATGAGATCATTCCATATTTTTGTAGCACGAAATGGACCTGAGAAGAAAATGATATTTTTTTTCAATGGAAAAATCAAATCTGCAATATACTGGGCTACCTACTCTTCCAAGTTTTTTGACAAATTCTCAAATTGCAAATTTAAAGAAAAACCTTGAAAAAAACAACTGTGTCTACTCTTGAGATATGAGACAAACTTGAGAGAGTATGCAGTGCAGAAACGAGACAAAGCCAAAGAAAGCAGAAAAACATTTTCCTGCATGAGGTGGAAAGTTCTTATAGTCAGTTGATTCAAGTCTTAGAAACTAAGAAGCCATGGTGTTATTGTTTCCTGTCAAATCTATGTCACTGTTTACATATTTATTGTACTAGAATTAGACCCTCTACAGTACTAAATTTTGTATTTTTAGGAGTATTATCTTTGAACTTAGAGATACAGAGTATACCACAGGACTTCCTTCAAGGGGTTATTCTGTAAATCTTGCATACATCTAAACTAAAGTTAGAGTCCTCAACATTTAGAGAGTGATTATGATGAGTCCATTAGGTATGATAATCATTTTGCTTGGCTTTGAATTCACCATTATCCTCTTATCAACTTACCAAGAGGCCCTTTCGACTCCCTAAACGGGATAGCTCTCTCGAATTGAGCCGGTTGTGGAGATTCACAATTTGCGAGATCACACTCTGCCATTTTCAGTTGAATAAGTCATACAAGATATTGAAATTGAAAGTCATTGCATGAGATAACTCGTTGTCCACTTGTGTTTTCAAATCGGGGCTTCCTTCCCGGCGTTAGTGTAAAGGTCAAAGTTGAAGAGGAAAAGGTCAACTTTTCATTCAATATTTACGGTAAATAAAATATTATGCCCACAACTTTTCTACCTCAAAACGTTTGCGTTCATATAACAGTTAAGATAGATTAAAATATGAATATTAGATATAACTTACCATGAAATATTAAAAAACTTTTTCGATAACTTAATATTTCTTTGATAGAGTAGAATGGAATTTCAAATCTGTCAGTTCTTCGTTTGTTTTCATTCCTATCAATATGATCTCTTACACCGTAAAAGCAAGGTCAAAATAATGAAACAAAATGGCAGCCTCCTTGGTGAGAAACTATGCCCTGAAAGCATCAACGAGATGTTTCTTGCAACCTCTTACACTCATCCAAACTCAAAGTATGTAAACATTTAGATAACAACACCAATGAAAGCACCAACAGTCTATTTAATTTGTTACCATACTTTCAATCACACAAGCTCTATAGTCTAGTCCAGAAGACAAGTCCAGCCAGATGATAGGCAACAATTGATACATTTTTAACCATCCTCTCTTGATAGATATCTCTAGACGTTTACGGCAATAAAAATGACAGAGTAAGCTTTAAGTTACCTTAATTCTTACAATGCAAAATATAGTAAAATTAATAGGGTATGCATTGTTTTTACAATTCAAATTGATAATAATCTTAGTCTATAGGTATTGTTTTTTACAATGTGAATTGACCCCTCCTTAATTAGTATGGGTTTGAACCATGGAAACAACGTTAAGTTTGATA
>JAUEKZ010185721.1:0-25997 GCA_031471865.1 Melibe leonina | reverse complement strand
AAAAGTGCAAGAGTTTCTTTATGAATTGATTCATTTATAAGATTTATTCAAGAATCTATCCTATTTACAGCAACGGTTGAGACAAAAACATCAAATATCAGGAATTTGATAAATCATCATTGTCATCGCCATCATCTTCATGTGAAGAGTTTTCCTGATCAAAAACTTTGTCGAATTCCTCTTGTGATATCTGTATGAAGAAAATTGGAGAAAATGTTGAGATGCACAGTAAGGTATATACTTATACAACACCTGATGCATTCCTTGCTCTCATATTCCTCACTGCAACCCTCATTCCAAACCCAATGCCATTGATTTTTAACACAATTTAGATCATATGGAAGGCAGAGCTGTCTATACAATATAACCTGCAGCCAAAAAGAAATAGTCTTACGGCTAACTGGAATATCTCATTCAGTCACAGCATACCGACACTGGACCTACCAGTCTCAGAGCACTGTTCCCATAATACTGAGCACCTGGCGGGAGAGCTGCTAAAATACTGAGAATTTTAACGTTTTAGGTTTGACGAGGCGTTTGTTGGAACTACCAATCTACCGATTTCCAGGCAGATGCTCTACTTATTGAGTCAGCCTCACTGCAGTGCAGCGCTGCAATTGGTTAAGTGAGGTAAAGTGCCTTACCCAAGGACACAACATGAGTGCTTAGAAGGTGTCACATTTTTCTCCTACAGATCAAGGCACATTTAATCCTAATACATGTTTGATCTATTTCAGGGGGAGGGGTGGGGAATAAGCTGAGAACAAACAAACAAAAAAAACCAATAAAATAACTTCCTCCCCAGAAATAGGCACATTTCTTTAACTCAAACTTTACGAAAAAATAATATGATAAAATTTTACAAGTCAGAATTTCACAATTAGACGTTAACGTTGCTCCAACTTACTTTCCCTTTTTTCAATTTCTTCATCAGGCGAATGTCGTCCTCAAATGTATCAATATCATCTAATTCCTTGTCTTCCTCATCCTTCTTCTTCATTTCATCTGCTTTCCTCTTCAAGGCTTTTTGTGCCCTTTTCCCTTTTTTCAGTCGCCTTTTATCTATTTTCTCTTTCTTCTTGGACCAAGCTTGAGTCTTGTGGAATGAGAGATGATAAAAATTAAAAACAATAAAACTTAATTAATTTTTGGTTGTTTGTTGGAATTTTATGATGAGGCAAAAAAGTGAATATGTGGATCAACTGAATGTGAATAAGAATAAAGGTTTTCTTATGACTCCATCAATATAAACCAGAAATATCTTCTTCTTCCAATTAACTGACTGACTCAGCTGGACCGAGTATTACTGCCCAGTGAATATCCATGCAAACTAAAAAAAATCAAAATATTACAAGAACAAATGAGGTAAAAGGGAGGAGGACATTAATCTGAATACAGATTGCTCAATTCTAGAATAGTCACCAACCATGATTGCCTTTCACTTATACATCTACTAGAACTAAATTTTCGTTTCACATTGACTTCTTGCCATTTGCTTTTGTATTGCCTGTGTAGGTTGGTTTATTTTTAGGGGGTTTTTTTATGTTCTTTTATTACCTTGACAGGTTTTTTATTTTCCTTTTTGATGTACTCTCCTGAGGCGATTCGTTGCTGCCTGATTTTTTCACGTGCCTTGTCCTTGTAAGTGATGGTGGCAACATCAATCTCTACTGACTGGAAGTTTGTGATAGTTTTTCCACGAATCTCTGGCATGATGGGAATGTGAAGCAGACCGTAACACTGCGCCATTGCACCAAAGTCCAAATCTGCAGATAAAGAGGATGAGGAGAAAAGGAAACAATTACGTCAATATCAATAATAAATAAGAGATGAATAGGAAGGTACAGTTCAAAGGGCATTCCTCATCCTAATATTTCCCATTCCCCCAGCCAAATCCATTTTTCCATCACGACAAGGATAGGCAGATACACTTAAACCTTGTTATACCGCCAGGTGTGAGTAAAACACTAAGTTGGCGGTATAACGAGAATGGGGTTATAACGAAAATGCTACTTTAACACACAAACACCGCCATCTTCTGCCACCATCCGCCCCCAACATGTATTACTTATTGATTGTGATAGTCCTCTAACGCACCAACATAACCATGACAAAAACGGTCATCTCTGCACACACACACATACATACACACCACACTATAGTTATGATAGTAGTAGGAGTGGGCATGCCTAGTTACCTTTCAACCTGAGGATCATGTTGCACTCATGCTTAGCATAGGCTTGAACATTGGACACGAATGCTCGCATCCCCTTCTCATAGATGGATCTAGAACAGCAAGACACGATAGAAACTGATATTTTTAAAAACTTCAGACCCAATGAATATTCATATTCATATAAACAAATCTAGGTTATAATTTTCTTTGTCCGTTCGGCAAATGATTTTGGTCAAGTAAGTAACAAAAACACAGAGGAGCCATTTACTAGAGTAAAATAAAAAATCTTTCATTGTTCAAAATCAAAAACGAATAATTGCAATACTCATAAGTTGTTCATTTTAAACCAAATACAGATTTCACAGATGTAGGTGCCTACAAAATGAGAATATTAGAGTTAAAGTATTAAAAGTGGCCACTTGGGAAATTCAATTTCCAGATTCTTATATGAAGGAATTGGATCTCTTTTCCAAGACTTATATCACTCAATACAAAACTATCACTTATTTTTTGGCTCGGAAAGATTTATTAATTAATCCGATATGACCAAACTCAGAATAGAGGGATTAGAATGGGTCATTTAGTTTGTAATGGGGAATCGTGACAATAGGGAATACATATGCATCCTCATTAAAACTAATGGGGACACTTCTAGACAGATGAGACATATGCAAAATTGCAACTAACATTTATCGCTCTTTTATCATGTGAGATTTGAACGGTATGTAGAATATTTTACAGTTATTTCTCTATGATAAAAAGCAGCGCTAGTTCTGTTGTGACACTCTGGGTACTTACAATCCAAAACAGTATCTTTGTCTCTAATTTTTTCATCTACAATGAACACTTAACGAGAAATAGAAAAAGGCTTAGCAGTAACAAAGCATTAATAAAGGCAAAACCCTTAGCAAGCTAGGGGAGCGGATAGCTCAAGTGGTTAGCTCATTGTCCGTGCTGCCGGCCAGGTGATGGGTGCCATAGCTGGGTCCCGGGTTCGAACCCCACTCTGGAAAATGTGCTTTCTGTTTCTCTGTTTTTTCTGCTTTCCTTGGCTTTGTCTCGTTTCTGCACTGCATACTCTCTCAAGTTTGTCTCATCTCAGAGGTGTTAATACAAGACGGCAACCTTCACCTGTCATTGACTGCTAATGTCTGCAGCACAGTGAAAGTTTCTGTTACTTTCAAGTATTTCTCCATTCGGGTAA
This sequence comes from Melibe leonina, assembly GCA_031471865.1. Taxonomy (NCBI): domain Eukaryota; kingdom Metazoa; phylum Mollusca; class Gastropoda; order Nudibranchia; family Dendronotidae; genus Melibe; species Melibe leonina. Next base: position 22,617 of record JAUEKZ010185721.1, on the reverse strand, counting down.
GGGGCACACGCTGGTGGATCTCCAGGAAGTTAATGTAGGCATCCTCCGAAGGAAGCAGCATGATGAGTGCATTCCCTTCATTGCCGATGCGAGCTGTCCTTCCACAACGATGCACAAAAGCACTGGGAGGAAAACATTACAATTACAATATTACAAATTTTAAAAGTTTTTTTTGTTATTGACTGTTTTGTTTTGATCCCTACTGTCAATGACTTTTTTTAAAATTTCGGAACTAAAAAAATCGAAAAAATTAGTATACTATTGCTGCTAACATTGTAGCTCTATCAATGAAATACAAAACTGAAATTTTATACCTATTTTCACTCTCAAATTGTAATGAATCAAATACGGTAAAGTAAAGAATGAAGAATAACTGACCTTGAGGCGGTTGGGGGATCAAACTGAACCACCCAGTCCACATCAGGAATGTCCACACCTCTGGCCATCACATCCGTACAAATCAGAACACCGCTGAAACAGTACAAGATATTGGTTCTTGACACTTTTCAGACAATTTTTCTAGCACTTGGAAGGTGATATAGATATGGTGAGGTATGTAAACTAAGTTAAAATGAAATATAATTTGACACGAAATAAAAAAAAAACTAACTAGTTTAATCGTTGACAAAAAACTAAAATGTAAAACTGAAAATGTATAGCCCAAACAACCATGATGTCCTAATAGAAAACAAAATCCACATCAACATTCGTGACAAAGCCAGAGAAAGTCACATGCCAATGCCATGCATCTTCTTTCCAACCAGTTTAAGTTTGTTTCCCGAGGTGGAGCAGAGTAAAACCTGCGTATATTAAAATGAACTGCTGAGCCTGTGGTAAACTAGGGAAAAATTTATTATTATTGAACATTAACAGGCATTAAAATAACAAAACAACATTATGAATGGCCTAAGGCCTTCTTTTTAGAACAAACAAAACAAAACCACAACATGAAATGAAAATATTACATTATTAAGTTTAAGACATTAAGACTTAGTACTTATCTGAGATCTAAGTCTTAATGTCTTAATAATGTAATATATATTTCTAATTCCTGTTAAGTAACAACCATTTTTTCTCCTGCTGAAACCTGGTCTGGTAAGAAACCAAAGCAGGCCATGCATAATGTATGTGTCTTTTTGCCTGTATGTTGAAGACGACCTCCGTTTCTTTCGCAAAATAAACATACATTTCCTCTTTTTTCTTATTTCTTATCAGCCAGCTGATCACCTGCTTACTTCAGTCTTGATCCAAAGTTTAAGTTTCTACCCCCACTCTCTGACTGGTTATGTTTGGCCCAAAGGGACGTATCACGTCTCATTTCTCTATTTGAAATCAGACAAAGAGCTGGACCCTGACATTGCATAATGAGATATTAAAAAGTGGAAAGCAAAATAAAAAAAATAAAGTGATCGTCCCAAATGGACTTAAAAACTTACCTCTTCCTCTCACGGAAATCTGAGAATATTTTGTTTCGTTTGTTTTTCATTTTACTATGGATAGAAAGGAAGTGATACTTGTCCAGTAACCTGCAACAAAAACATACAGAAATAAAATGTGAATAAAACGTTCCTTCCTTCCTTGTGCATTTTTTTAAAATTTAGACAACAATACCCCTTCAAGCATATGCTCATGATACAGCTCTGTGCTTACCATTTGGGGTTGTTCTTCTCCTTCTTTAAATTAAGTGACTCTGCTGGAACGAGTATTACACACATTTCAACATGATTGATTACAGAATTCTTAATCTTGAGAACTACTTTTTTTAAAAGTCGATAGCTTGGATTTGAGACTTGTAGTAGACATAGTCCTTCAGAGGTCTCCCTGACTTTGATGACGTTTCCATCCAAAAAAAACTTGTCAGCACCTGACAAAGAGCTCATATTTGTCCTGAGTGTTGTGTACCAGGGAAATAAAAAGGCATTTAAAAGTGCATTGTAGCCTTTCCAAAAGTATTGTTGAACACTATAACTAGTAGAAGAGTTTGGGTATAATCATCATCCTTATTTTCATTATCAATATCTTAATACTACTTCTATTACTAATAACACTGAACCTCATAGAATTTTAATGAGAACCTAAAATAGAGGCAAAAGAAAATGTTATTAGGCTAATTCATTGGAGCAAGACCAAAAATGTCATGCTCCTTAACCCCATCAAAGATTTAGCACAATGGACTGATCACCTGCTTGCTTTTGTTTTGATCCAAAGCTTCTCTCCTGGCCTTGTGATTGGCTATGTCTGGCGGCAGGAATGCATCACTTTATGTCCCATTGGTCCATTTGTAACCAGACATAGAGCTTGGCCCCGACACTGCATTATGCAGTATCAAGAGGTGGAAAATAAAACAAAACAAAAAAACTAACATTATAATCCCTCCTTTTTTTTTAAATTTCTATTTTACTCACTCTTGTAAACACAGAGAGAAGTAATCCACACTGGCACAAGTGCTGAAAAACACCATCACCTTCTCCTCCTTGTGTTCATGAAGGAACTGCGTCAGTTGGTCAAACTTTTCATGGGATTCAAGAACCTTTCAGAGAAAAGATCATTATCAATTACAACATGAATACTACCTGGAAAAGGGAAAGACTGACTCAGTCCAATGTTTCATAATAAAAGTTTTCACGACTTTACTGTGATTTCAATTTACAATCCTAATGTAATACCTCCACAGAATCTAAAAACAGTGAAGTTGGTTTTGATCATTACAATATTATGAATCTGCACCATGGTTACTGCTCAAATGGTTATATATGTCAATTGTCATTGTGTGTATATATGTCAATTGTCATTGTGTGTATATATGTCAATTGTCATTGTGTGTATATATATGTTAATTGTCATTGTGTGTAAAATGTCATCTTAACTCATTCCTTTTACTACTGTAAGCGACATACACATATTGTCATTGTGTGTAAACTGTCATCTTAACTCATTCCTTTTACTTCTGTAAGCGACATACACATCAAGCCCTAATATGATATGTAGCACCATTCTACACTCCATCCATTTCATTTTCAACTAATCTTTACTCCATACTACAATTGTTTGACTTGCTTTACAGTTCTTCTGGGGAGAAAAAAAAACAGAAAGCGCTGGACTATGTACTTTTGTTGCTACAGTGGACATACTTAAAAATACCTCACTAATTCTTTATTGCTGCTTTTCAGTTCTCATCAGCAATACTCGGACAGAATAAAGGTTTAGAAGATGAATATCAGTCAGTTTTTTATTTTGACTTTGATGATGATGAGATTTGTCATTTTAATTATTACAATTTAGATACACCACTTATTAACCCTTATAAAATTAATAAAATTAATGCCAAATGACCTGACTAGATTGACAGACTCATTATATGTCTGAAATTATGGCCAGTTTCATTGAAATTGTATGCACTATCCTTTGAAATGAATATATCTAATAACACTTATTTCTCTTTGAAACGGTTTTTCTTTTGATATTTTCACATCAGTTTTTGAACTTAAAAATATTTTTTTTGTCTTAAAAAAAAAAGACGGTTAACTTTAAAACAGAATTTTGTCCCTTAACATAGGGCTCAGAAAGTCCAAGTATTTAATGCCTTACATGGGAATAAGTTAAAAAGCCGGCTATGAACAAGACTATGCAATACAGAAGAATCCCATCTGTATTATCATTTGCAGTTCAACATGTAACCATTCCTTTTCCTTACTGGGACCGAGAGATTAAGAAGTAGGATTTGTGAGATAAGGAACACCTAAATTAAATCAAGAGAGACGAGATGCGGACATAAAATATATAAAGTTTGAAATCCAGATGGAGAGTGTTAGTGTAAGGATGAGGGAACATAAGGTTGTTAGATTGTGCTATAGCCACCTCTGTCATTTATAAAAAAGAATGTCCTACAAACCATATAATAGTTTTTCAAAGTGGACGGTGTTCTCTGGTTGAGGCCCGCTTTGTTTGTTTTCTCCTTGACCGTGATTTGAAGTGGATTACGGAGACCCGCACGGATCAGTTTGGACACCTCGTCAGTCTGTGTGGCTGAGAACAGACCTGTCCTCCGAAGCTTAGGCAGGTAGCTCAATATGGAGTTTATACTAAAAGAAAATAGACAGTATTATAAGAATGATAATGATCATGATGCTGATGATGCTGTTAATTATGATCAAGAAATTCATCAAATACTCATATAATCAATAATAATCTGACAGTAAACAGTGAAAAGAATCTCTGATTTCAGACCTTCCTTGACAAAACGAAAACATAAAAAAACTAAACAAAGCAATATCCGTCTATGAACTTATATCTAAAATAGAATACAGTGAGCAGAAGAACAACCACCCCATTTGGACAAAAATACAAAATGCTTTTTCTGTTTTCTTTATATTTTGACATAATAATAATTTCTCTGTGGTGTGCAGGTATGTGTGTCTATGCATACAGCAGCAGTTTCGTTTGACTACGCCTCCTCCTTCCAATCCTTTACTTTACCCACTCTTAGAAGGCATTATTGCAACTAATGACCGACTGGAAGCCGCCGTTGATTTTCGTCACCGGGCACTCTGTGACAAGTGTTCTATTGTATGGGGCACCTCCCACAGCGAGAGCAGGTAGGGGAGTCACCTTTCCTCCACTTATGACAAGTAAATCGGGTCATCGCGTACCTAGTCCATAGCCTATTCGCTGTCACCCACACAGGTCTAGACGGGGAGTTGAAACCGGGTGGTTTCTGGCCCAGCGTAACCTTGTACAATTCGGAGCTTTTCTACTTTCCGGGCAACATTTCGAAGGTGGGGTCAGTATGAGAGGGTCCAATTGAACTGAACTCCAAGGTAGGTCGGTTCCGGGTCCGCAGAAGCATGAGATGCCAGATGGAATGGGGTTGTCACTGTCTTGGACCAGTTCATCTTGAGATTCCATTTGTCAAAGTGACAATGTCCTGGGCGAGAGTATCATTCAAACATTTGAGGCTACGGGTGCATTGGGTGATAACCCAGTCATCCGCGTACCCTAACTGGAGAGCTCTCGTCCATGGGAGATTCCTGTCTGTACATTGAATTTTAAAGCAAGTGAAGACACTTGTGGAAAAAATCCCTTGGCTGAGGGGGATGGGGGGATTGTGCACTTATTTTGCTTTCTATATGTTTCTATATGCACATCCATTGACATGACCTGCACACTAACGTACACAGTATAACTGCACTTTGACAAATGTTTAACATATTCCGATCTTTCTTGTCAGGCCCAAAAGATTTGTTTTTCCTTGGGGACAAATATAAGGATTTTGAAAGTTTTGGGGGCTTCTTTTTGATAGATTTTTTAATTTTCTAATCTTCTTATCAAGGAGGTTGAGCATTTGCATAACAAGCTGACCAACAGTCCACCCTCTACAACACTTTTGACTACCTGAGTTCAAATCCCATGTCTAGAAGTCTGTCTGCCTCATCCAGCACAAGCAACTCCTGTAGAAACACAAACATCATTGCTCACATTTAATGATACAATAAACCACACAGAAAAATCAATTGAATTTTAATGAGATGCTAACAAAAGGGTAAAATAAAAGAAATGTATAGCTATTTCAAAGGAACCAGGCCAAAAATGTCAAAGACTCAGCACAGCCGGCTAATAGACTACATGCTTTTGCCTTGATCCAAAGTTTCCCTCCTGGCATTCCTGGTGCAGCATTAAGGGGTGGAAAACAAACAAAACAAAGTGAAGGAGCTCACTGCTTAGTCCAAGACCTGCCACCACAGCACCAGTACAAGACTACAAGCTTTTCCACTAAAACATCCACTACAAGTACAATATAACAAAAAATGATAACTATGACTTTGACTGAAAAGTGACTATCATACTTGAAGTACTAATTAATACTAATATTATCATTGTCATATTAAAATGGGAATTTTAATTTGAAAACATTGTCAATCATTGTGTATGCAGAAGATATAATGTGTTGTTTCTGAGTGCCATCAACAATTCATTCAGCACAGAGGGCTAATTACTTGCTTGCCTGATCCAAAAAATCACTCAACCAATATGAAAAACACCAGATATTATTTCGATATCAGGCTTAATATTTCAAAGAAAAAAAGAAAGAAAAAGAGACAAAGAATTATTTGTATGCAACTTACAAAGTAGTATGATAATAGAAGAAGAAAAAAAAACATACCAGAGCTTTGACGCTAACAGCCAAGTTAAAGTTTTTCTGCTTCCTTTCCAGCAAGTCCTCAAACCGACCAGGCGTGGCAATGACAATGTGAGCTCTACAGTGGATGATAGAAGTAGAAGGTAGATATAACAACAACCATAATGCATGATGATAACAATATATATAACAAAAAATGATAATGATGACTTTGACTGAAAAGCGATATCATACTTGGAAGTACTAATACTAATATTATCATTGTCAAGAAATCTATAGAAAAAAACATCATGTCCTTCAGCACCATCAATGATCCAGGCCATATCCCAGTTTCAAACGCATGAAGCGGACAAGTGATAATGATAATAATAATAGCTGCCAATTTCTGGAACCATAAAGGTCTACTTCCCCTAACCAATTATGAACATGTCAACATCTGAGTAAAGTGGGGCATTTACTGACATTAGCCCCAAACTATCTCAATCCAATATAGAACAACATCATTGTCAGTGGACTGATTAATTTTCATCTTCTGCACAGCCTGACAGTCGCAGCCATGCTTTATTCCCACTAAAATCTATACAAGAAATGAGTCAGATGTAGAATAATAGGCAGTCTGCTACCCAGAGGCAGATCCCCAGTTACAAGGCTCATACGCAGCTTCCAGTCTGCAAGCAAATGCAATGTCTTCCATAAGTGTGATAAGCATTGGCAGAGGGAGGTATAGCCGAACGAAGCTGCTGAGGCAGATCCGAGGTTAGAATATTCCCCTGGTCACTTTTTAACTTTCCCATTTTTTTTTTTGCTTTCTTTGGCTTTGTTTCTCATCTGCACTGCCTACTACTACTATTCTACATTTCTATCGATTTTCATTTTCAGTGCTCACTCCCTACATTATTTTTGTCTTTAAAGTCATCCAATAGGATGATTATGATTACCCTTTCTCCACAAACTTGTCCACATCAGCCTGAGGGTTTCCACCTCCAATAAACAGCCCTGATGTGATGAGTGGCACTGACAGGAGGAAATGGTTCACCACCTCGTTGATCTGGAAAGCCAGCTCCCTCGTTGGCGTCAGAATTATTGCTCCAACCTGGATGACCAATGTACATCAAGATTATACATGACTACAACAAAAAACTCTGGTGAAGAATGATCCACAATTTAATCAAATACTGAGCACACACATGATGAGGATGTTTTGCTGATGACGTATCATGCAAACTCAAATATCTATATTCTTCATAAAGGAGACGAAAATTAATTTCTATGTTTTAGAATTAAGCCACATCATTAACATTCATTTCAGTCATTTCTTAAAAGCAAGGAATAAAAATCAACATTCACTTACGAAGTTTTCAACCACGGTGATATGAAAAAAAGTAATTCTGAAATGATAACAATTTTAACTACAAGCATTCACCTCATGCTTCTTCAACTTCTCCTCTCGTTTACATAGCATTTGCATCATGGGCACGACAAAAGCAAGGGTCTTCCCACTCCCTGTAACGGCTTCCACTGCCACATCTTTGTTCAGAAGAAAATTAGGAATGCAAGCAGCCTGTAAAAGAACAAATAAAAACATTAATACCTGATGGGACAATAACAGTGTCAACAACACTATTATAGGGGCTGTACATGCAAATAAAACAAGCATAAGCATCTTACAAATCACAAAACATTAATTTTGGTAAGATACAATAAATGGGAAAGATCATATTCTTACTATTTCCTACAGCAGCCACTTCTAGCAAATACAAAATAATGTGTTAAATGAACAGCTGTTTTCTTTCCAATTGAGAGTTCATCCTAAACTTTTAAAGCATTAAAAAGTTTGGGTGCTTTTTATTTTGATACCCCTGGCCGCCACTGTGGATGAAAGCATTGAAGGGAGCAAGGCTGGGAATTAAACATGGCGGCTTGCAACACTGGATATCCCGAGCCACTACCCTTCATTCCTAGCCTAGTTACCTTCGATACTTTCCATGATGGCGGCCTGGGGTATTAAAAAAAAAGCACAAAGGTTTGAATTACACATTGTATGAGAAAACAGATGGAAGTTCTACAACAACCAATGTTTGACACATACAATCTATCACTTACTTGAACAGGTGTCATGTACTTAAAGTTTAAATCATAGATTGCTTTTAAGATGTCTGGCTTGAGGCTGCCTTTCAATTTGTCCCAACTCTGGTCCATTTTTCTGAAAGTTAAAAATAAAAAAGAGTGCTAATTGGAATAAAGTAACCGGTCATTATGGATCTTTTATAAATTTCATCAAAGGACCCAAAACCGAGTCCTATGGTAGTATAAAAACATTGTCCACAGACAGACATATAAGTCAAGTGTAAGTGTGCTAACGTAACAGCTTATCTAGACTAATCTAATAGACTACCCTGCTGTCAGCAGAGACGATCTAACTATTTAATCTTTTGAGGACAAAAGTGATATCCCATTATATTGAAAATGCACTGGGAATAACAAATTTTCTTCTTCACAAACTGAGTGAGAATAACAAAGACATTAGAAGAGTTAGACCTTAGTGTTTGGTCACATGACGGTCCAACCTAGGAGACACAAAATGGTGTCAATTAAGGCATTGTTTACGTACATTTATTGCATATGAGACTTGAGTTAATCGAATGATTGAGTCTTGCTCACTTGCCTCCCCATATACGGTACACGCCATTAGACATTACAAATAGAAAGTCTAAGGTCTATATTTTCTATCAATGTCTTAGAAGGAATTGTCTCAGTGCTACATTGACATTTTCTGTGGCATTTTATTATTTTCATTTTTCCAATTCGAATATGTTATTTCTATGGAGGTAAGCTGGGACCACTTCACTCACATAAACAATTACTACGGCAAGAGAATTGTAGACCTGGCATATCAATATATCATGTTTGGCTTCCGTAGTAGTACTGCAAATAGTATGTCCACAGCGTAATGTTATTTGCACTGGCGGAAGCGCTCTTTTGTTTCCTCTCAACCCATGGTTTCGTATGCTAAGCTAATGTGCAGTGCTAGGCTACTACAGTTAGAGAGTGGTGATAAGTTATTTGGTTTTATCTTTTCCAATTTTTTAATTAAAGTTTTCAATGAGATTTCAAGATTTTTAAAATTTTGTAAAAATGTTCATGTAAGTTTTCAATGAGAATTCAAGATTTTTTTTTTTTTTTTTAATTTTCATGTAAGTTTTCTTAGTTTCTTTCTAGATATCTTCTTAGGGTAACTCTATAACCTGCCGTGTTTCTCCTACTGAAGGCCTAGAGCTGAAACTTTGATTTTGTGTTTTGTTTTGTTGTAAGTCCTCTACCACTTGCCTGTCAACCATTCCTTCTGTTTTACCATTCATACACACTGGCCAAGTGACACTAGGAATTATATAACCAACAGAAATAAAGGGATGCTTTGATATTGCGGCGCATCATGGGTTGAGAGGTAATAAAATATTTTTTTCATACTAGAAGACTGCTTCCGTTACTGCAAATAACATTTACACAGCAGACACTCTTTGAAGTAAGATGTTTTGTGTTTACACTCGAGACCACTTCTGAGAAGTGCCAACTTGGCTTGTGACATTTGAGATCTCTGATTCATTCCAACAGGAAAATCAGCACTCACCATGCAATCAATAATAACAGGTCTTAGAGCAAAAAATATTGCAATTAGATTTATCAAAGCTTGTTCCAAGCATTTGGTTCTCCCTTAATTTTGATCATCATCCAGAGAAATAATTGGCCTGACGATCAGATCATGATATTATATCTAGAGTACACGTGACAAATCTACCATGGATTAATAAAAACAATTTGTTGTTGAATCACAGTGTTGTTTCATCAGCTTGTTGACAAAAAGCAAAACAACTTTCGAAACGTGTTGTCTACTTTCGATTTTGAACGGAAGTCAATAAAACGGTAAAATAGATATGCGTCTTTTTCTAATGTAGTTATTCGATTGCGCATTTTTCTTCATGGGCAATTATTTCAAATGCTCTTCATCTTCGTTTCAAATTATAATTTTTCGCATTAAATTCAGAATTAGATAATATAACTATTCATTGTTTGATAAAATATGTTTAATTTTCTATCTACTGATAAACGACAATAGAACTGGAATTTATGATGCAGAATCAATGATACACGCGTCACAAATTATAGATAGTCAACAAACCATAACCAAGCAGAAATATTTATTAAATATCATACCAATTTCCTTCCATGTAAAAAGTGGGACATTCAAGAGCCGGTTTTATTTGGGAAAAAAATGCATATTCATTGAAATACCGCAGCATTTTAAAAGAAAATAGTCCTATTATCTATTTTTAGCCAAGCCGCTCCCCGAAGTTCATGCGCTGACATAACTCTCTTTACCCGCCCAACGATGAAGGTCAAGTTGGATTTTGCACACGACACGTAAGTTTTCCCAATTTAGTAACAATACATTTGGACTTTGGACCACAATTCCATAGTATCAAATAAACTCTACTTTCGAAATTAAAACTAAACTATAGTTCATATTGATATATAACAAAATGATCTTTCAATGTCTTTTCACAAATAAATACTGGTGATAGACGTTCCCGGAAGTTCTCTCTTGCCACGTTTGTCACCGAGTTGTAATTATTCTAGATTTATCCCTTCGCGAGAACCCCCATAGAGATTTTACTAGATTCTGATTCTCTTGTGTAGATGCATGTTGTTACTAGACTAGAGAAGGAAAACAAAAACAATGAAAGATTGTCTAGCATCTCTGAAGGACATTGAAATATGACTCACTGAAACAACTGACGCCATTTTGATCGGCTGTTTGAAGTTGAGTTTAGTTGAGGCGTCGTGGCAATCCATATTTTATAAATGATCCCTAAGAGTATGAGGATTCCCCGGTCTGACGACTTCACGGCCTTGATTATTCCCCTAAAAAGTTAATCATAACTTACTAACTTGCATAACAAATATTCCAGTTTACCAATTCAGATGTTTTTCATGATAATATGTTAAAAACGCTTGTGATATATTCTTCTTATATAAATGTTAATATTTTCCACAAGCACGCACGCACACACGCAAATAAATACCAATATAATATACCCACTCATTCGCATGCACCCTAAAGGACCAATGCACGCAAGTTCATTTGCATGGCATAAATAGAGAATATCCGACAAGATACTAAGATAATATAATTTTGTACAAGATATGGGGAAATGTGTGGCCCAACTTTTAAAAATAGTCCTATGCTGTCGATTCCAGCCCCTATCCATTGGTGACAAAGTTGCTAGCGCCCTAAAACGCTCAATACACAAACAAAACAAAAGCAAAATACAAAAAGTCGACCAAGTGGAAGAGTGTATGAATTTTACCTGGGTGCCATATTTATTTTCAGGGGTTTTTTGGGGGGGGTTTTTCGTTTGTTTGATCTTTTGTGTGTGTGGGGGGGGGGAGGGTGGGGGTATCAGGTCTTTACTGTAACAGTTCTGCTATGAGAGAGAGAATGGGGGTGGGGGCTGGGATGCGGATGATCTCAATAAAACGAAAACGAAAGTCCGAAAAATCAGATAAACAAAAACAAGAATTAGACTAGATTACTAAGGGTAGGGGACCAAGGGGGGAATGACTCGCGATCGAATTTTCGTCTTCCTGTGTGGCATTTCCGTCAAAATGGTTGACTGCTAAAGTGAAAGTGTATATAAGTGACATAAGACATCCCAGTTCTGAAAAAGGCCGGTTAGTGCTGCATATGGATTATTGGTAGGATAAAAGAGACTTTGTTTCATTTAAGCAATCGATTTGTGTCTTATATTCAGGCTCTATTGTCTAGCTTTGGGAAATAGTGTATGTGTATTTAGAGGTCTAATATCTGATAGAGAGAGCTTTTTATGTTGAGGACGTGAAAGACTGACGTTTGTTTATTATTTTCTAGACGACAGTAATGTATATTCATCTAGACTCTATACCTCAATGTAGAACATAGCATGTCTAGCTCTAACGTTTTAGGTTTTTAGAAATACTGTTTAACAGACAGAGCAGAGCAAACTATTTCAAATATCAGAAGGTATTTGCATGGAAAAGTGTTCTTTACACTTTCAATTTATTATTGTTTATTTTTTTGCTCTCTTGTCTCTCTTTACCCCTCCTGTGATTCAAAACATATTTGTTTTACTCAATAAAAAAGGTTCTGACATGTTTGTTTCTTTATCAAGCCACAAATTTAATCCAATGGTGTTGAAAATGTGATTTAAAAAGTCAGACTTGCCAGCCGTTGGTCTGGTATCAATAGTATCATGGTATGTTTTGTTATTTGAAACACATTTTGATGTAAAATATACACGTTTATGAAATTAAGATTTACTATGCCAGCAGCAAGCAAAAAGCAGAGTGACATGCTATGTAGTTTTTACTGCTGGTCTGTCACACTTTAGTCTTGTTACTGTTCACAATGCTAATCAGGCCTCTGGCCGAGCCTCATAAGGAGTTCACCGATAAGTGGCAGGCTTTCCTTATATACCTTTATACAAACTACACTGCATCTACCTAAGCCGACCACTGGGTGTTGATCAGTGAGTGCATTCCTTGATAAATCAGCTTGTCTACAATCTCTTCATTAAAAAGGTAACACGACAGGAGTGCAGTGCACTTACAACAAGCGCTGTGTGTGCTGTCTTAGAACTTTTTATAACACACCGAAAACTGATGGTATGGAAGAGTATTGTGACTGGTTTAGTGCTCAAACCTGGAAGTAATTACTTTAATTTTTTCTCTTGTCTTATTGACAATAAAATTTGATGGTTCTAATGTTGCAAAAATATCCAGTCTGCAACAGTCTATTCAAACTGGTATCATCTTTTTCAGAGATATACCGCTGACTATGGCAAAGTTAGTCTCGGTCTGTGATTCAGATGCTGATTATGAATTTAAACGAAGGCAAGCACCATTTGAAGTTGACGGAATTAAGGTAAGATTTCTGATAATGTTATTTTGAATTATTGAAAGTCTGCATTAACCCCCTACTCTAAACCTTTTGTTCAGTATTTAGTCCCTGGGATTTTCGTGACAGAGTAAAATTTCAAAGATATTTAAGTCAATGTTTTATAAAGATAAGCATTGACATAAGCATTTTGGGATAGGTGACAGATTCTACCAAAGTAGTAAGTCCTTTAGAGCCTATTTACCCATGGAGTTGGAGCTTACATTATATGTTTCTGTAGCATGAAGCAGACAAATGACAATGGTTGCCACCACCTGGTTTATCGCAGATTACTTTCCCTAACCCAAATTGTGGATTGGTACCTATTTTACACCTGAGTGGGGTGAGGCAATTTGAGTAAATTTCCTTGCCCAAGGAAAAACCGAAGTGCCGCCGGTAGGAATTGAACCTGGAGCCCCCAGGGTCACTACCAGTTTGGCCACAGCGCATTCTAATTCTACCAAAGGGTGCTGTGTTTATGAAAGCTTTGATATTCATTGAAATTAAAAACTTTTTACAGTGCCCAAACTATTTTAAATAGCAGCCACCTAAATTGGAAGTGGTGAGACACAAAGCTATAACCCTTCTTTCACTTAAAATAGAATAAATTGAAATCTAAGATTGGAAAGTGATAATTTAAGTTTTGTCTCACCCTTATTATGGAAAATGGAAGTAGCCACTACTTAAATGAATTTCAAATGTTCAACTTTGTTTTAGCATGTGCCCTTAAACTCTCAATAAACAAAAACTTTGTTTTCAATAACCTCCTTGGTTTTGAGGAAAATCTTCCCTTTTTTCCTATCAAGACTAGCATTATTCAAACTTGAGAAGGTCGTATTAAAAGAGATAATAAAGTTACTCCTACATGTTGGCTTATCAAATTGAAGCAAACAGATGACTATCATTATTATTATCATTTTTATTTCATACTTTTTTGTTGATTCTCTCCAGATGATTATTCAGTTTCACGACAAGTGCTTGGACTGCGGGAACAGGTGTGGCATGAAGCACAAAGACCTGGAACAGTTCACACAAAAGTTGAGCACCTTGTCCCACGATGAAGTGGCTGTAGCCCTCCTTGTCTCCAGCAGAGATTTCTTAAGTGTTCTCTCTAATTCAGTGCCTTGTGTCGGATGTAAGAAAAGGTAAGTTATGGGTATAGATATACAGTGCTGCATAAGACATTTGACCAACATGCGCTCCACAAATTCATGAGTTCCATGCCTATTTATGTCCTTCAAATTCTTTTTAAATTTATCACGTTATGGACTAATCCTTCCTCGGATTCGACGAACTAAATTGTTGTCTAAGTACTCCCACAGCAAGCATCATGAATATTGAAAGAAGTGAAAATGTTCAACTCTCATACTACGTTACACAATCAAGTACTTAGAAATATCCTCTCCCTATCTTATCTCTATTCAACAAACTTTTTCTGCTGTCAGAAGTGTCGAATACATGCTACACTGTTTTGGTTTTTTGGGTTGTTTTTTTTTTTTGCGCAATTTGATAAAATAGTCATTAATCATTCTGCTCTCTCCCACTGTATTTCAGTGTTGAGCGTTTGTATCGCCAGCTTCAGAAATCTCAGCATCCAGCACTGGAACCTTTGGTCATCACACCCCGCGGAGAGCTCTCCATTCATTATGACTTCCTGTTCTCTCCTCCGTCCCTGTTTTCTCTGTTTTTTGTCCATGGGTGAGTGAGAAGTGATCCCATGATTTTGTAGCTGTAACAGAATTCAGTATTCAAAAAGTTTATATTCGGTTATTGGTTATGACTACATTGCAGCTAAGGGGTATCAAGTGGTATTTGAATATTAAACCATCATACTATGTAAATTTTATCAGTGGGCAGAGCACTTACTTATTGACAAACCTTAATCCTTGTGTAATACAAGTTTATATTTAACCAGTTATGATAGAGCTAGACATGGTTGAAGTATGCAGAGTAAGCCAACAACCATGAATTATATTTTTTTAATTGATGAAAAATATTTATCACAGCTTGTTCATCTTCACTTTTATCTTTCTTCACTCTTTGACCATCCATGAAGTCAGCATTTGATTATAGTCTTTGCTATAACTTTTTTCTTCTTTCAGTGTGAAACTGCGCTCTGTGGTGGATTCAATTCCAAAAAGCAAAAAAAACAAACGTTGTAGTTTGCATTCCTTAGAAACGCATAAAACAAGGTCCATTGGGTAAGTTGTTGGGGTGTTTTTTACTTGGAAATGCTACACAGTTTGTTTCTTTTTTTTAGAATTTGTTGAATTATAATGCATATCACAAAAAAATTACATTTTTTGACCCCTCTGACTCTTACTTTTTTAGTAATGTTAAAATCCAAATTTTATCTATGAAACACTGGTTGCTTATTGTGATTTGACAAGCTTTAGATTGTGAGTAATTGTCCATTCCAAAGGTGCTGGATTGAAGCATGGGATGCCTTGTCCAACAGCTGTCGGGAACGAATACTAGTGATTGAAATGAACAAACTGTTGGCAACTGTAGACACCTATCTTGAAAAGCACAAGTAAGTTGAGTTTTGGCTTTACATTTTGTACTTGAAACTTTGCATTGTTTAATTCTGTTGAGAATGATTCAATGGCTGGTTTTTAAATCATTCATGGTCAACTGTTGAATTTTTAAAATGTTTTTGCTGACCTACAGATTCTGCAGTGAGTGTAAGTCTAAAGTACTGCAAGCCTACCACATTCTAATCGGAGAGCAAGAGAGCTCTAAGGAAGCGGGCTACTGTCCTGCCCTCTATGAAAATCTTCGATGTTGCACGAAAGACAGGCACATACATGTCCTCAATGACACTGATTTCATCGCTCACCTGCTAGAAAAGGCTGAGCCGGAATTCCTTGAAAGGTGTGTATCAGTAAATTGATTAGTTTTCAAACCGTTTTTGTTTATTTTTTTATCACTCATTATTTTACACATTTGCCCAGGTGTAAATCAGTTCTGGTCGCAAATAGTATCTTATAGCCTATAAAAAAAGTTATTGACAGTGTCACATTTCATTTAAGATCAGGGCTCAACAACTGATTCACAAATTAGATATTTCAAATGGAAGAAAAAAATTTAAGGAATGAAATTTTACAGTTTTAATAGACAGTTTACTAACAGTAACAATATTACCAAAATATAACAACTACAATGAAATGCACATTGGCCGAACTGGTGGTGACTTCTTTATTTCTACACTTTGGTTTTTACTTTGGGCAAGAAAATTACTGAAATTGCCTCACTAAACTTATCTGTCAAATGGGTTCTAACCACCAATTCAGGTTTGGCTGCAACCATTGGCTCTAGGTCGCTACACCTATATTTCTAAATGAAGATGTGTGTATGTGTGACACTGCACCATCTCCTGTTAGCTGCAGATAGCTTTAGAGATTGAAACTTATATGTAAATAGTCCTAATATACTGCTCCAAGAGGGAGTAATTTCTGAGATATTTACTCCTGGAGAGGAGATATTCAAGAAAACAAACATACTTTAACACCAAACACCTTTGATATTTGCCACCATACATTTGATTTTTGTTTGTTTTGTGGCGGGATGAGGAAGTGCTTGGTAAAATAATTGCACACCACAACTTATTGAATCCTTGGTAAAATAGAGCTAACAATAAATACAAAATCAAGAGAGCCAACCTCTTTGATATGTTCTGACTGAACCGAGGCTCGAATGTTTCAAGGTTGCTGCTCTATTTTGTCACTTACACTATATGTATAAAACAAAAGAAAAGAACACAACCAAAATATGCACCTATTAATCTAATATAATATCCTCTAGTGACATATAAACAGAGTTAAGCTCTATTCGCTATTGACCATTTGACTCTGAAAGACTTAACTACTCTATATGCTTGTAGGCTCTACTCTAAAGGACTTTTAATCTTCCCCAGCAAAAGAGACCGGCATGCAAAAACCCTCGACATTGCTCAGGAAGAGGTGCTGACCTGTTTGGGAATTCACATCTTTGAACGCCTCCATCGCATTTGGCAGAAGATCCGCAGTGAAGAGCAGACCTGGCTCCTCTTGTTCTATGTGGGAATGGAGTGCTTGAAAAAAAGTTATCAGGTGAGAGGGAGGAGTCTGGAATTTTAAGAGGAAGTCATTTAATATTCATTTTTGACATCACAGGCATTACTTATGGATTGTCTGTTCTCAATATTATTTGGTTATTCATAACTGAAAGTATTTCAACAAATTTCCTCCTATCTTTTCTGAAGGATATCTCTCAGTTTTCTGAAAATATTTATTGCTGTCATAAGATTTTTTATCATCTGTATTTGTATATAAATCTTCCTCTGCTGTCTGCCTACAAAGAATTAGTATGATTATTTTTAAGATAGTTTTTTTTTTTTAAGTTTCACTTAAGTTTCTTCTTGCCCTTGGACAAAAAAATGTACTCCAATTGCTTCACTTCTTCCTGGTGTAAAAACTGACTAATCTATAGTTTTACAATTGGTTTCGGAAGTAATCTATGAGAAGCCAGCATCCTGTCTAGAGTGTGGCAGTCATTGTCACTTGTTCACTTAACATTTTAAATATATATTTAAGTTCCTGGGCTGTTGGCTATGGGGTCTAAATGACTTAATAGTTCTAAACAATAGCGTTGATTGTGTTTGTTGTTTTCTGCAGTCGGCTCTAGAGGAGAAGCAAGGCATGTCCAACCTGGAGCTGTTGTGTGAGGAGCTGGAGGAGAAGGAGAAGAGGCAGGAAGAAAAGAGGGAGCTGAAGAGGCAGAAAAAGAAGCAGCGGAAAGCCAAGGCTCAAAGCAACTCTCCTAACATTTGCTCAAACACCAATGATATGACTGTGATAGAGGAAGTTTGCAAGGTATGTGTTTTGGAGAAATTTTCTGAAAATTCCTCTTCCACTGTTCTCTATCAACGTTTTTCCTAGTAAAATAATAATATCTTTAATAACAGTATTATTTTTTTCTTTCCCAAGCATGTAGCAATTCTTTGTACACTCAGCATCAATATTGCTGACATGGGTAGCACACACCATTTTAATCACTCTTGAGATGAACACATCCAATATCTCTCTTTTGACCGAAAAAGATTTGCTAAACTAAAGGCTGAGCTACTTTAAGAGAAAAATTATTTCTGAAATTATAGAAAAGCTCAAGCCACAAATAATGACAATGAAGATTATGATTGAGATAAGATTGTTTCTTCAACAGGGAAATTATTTTGTAATGTTGCATACAGACATAGGGACGTGCCATAAAACAGGAAACAATGAAATGAATAGGCAAAAATAAATAATAAACATAAATGTGTGAGCCTCTTCAACCATGTGTATGCTGGTTCCGATTCAAGAAACAGGTTTATAGCATACTATTCTTGATTAAAAAATTATTTTTCACTGTTTTTAATTCCTTTTTCTTCCTGGTTTTTTTTTTTTTTTTTTAGTGTTCAACAATTGAGCCGGCCAGTTTGCCTCAACATAATCACCCGGGAACGTTCCAAAACCGTCATCCCGACCACTTTGGGGATGCAAATTTCAACTCTCTGACTGTCTCCCTCCAAGACTGCAGTCTTAGCCACAAGCCTTCCTGTGATGACCACAAGACCAGGGCCTCTGATGTGTGGCTGGAGTCCTTGGACACAGACAGCTGTGAGAGCTGTAGCATTCAAGGATCCAATGAAGGCTCTGAGGGTAAGAAGGACAATTATTTCTCTCCTTATGGCCTTTCTCTTTCCTTTGCGCTGATCTGATTGTTAGGTTTGTTTACCTAGAAATAGGCTGAACAGCAAAAAGGTAAACAGAGGATGTTTATGACTGCTGACCTTTTAAGCATGATTAATTTTTTTCAGGGCACTTTTAGCTGCTACGGTCATATCAGCGCCCATTTTGTGAATTGATTACAAAGCCTTTTGATATAAGGAGGTACTTTTTGTCATAAGTATTCTCAGACTGAATTCTTTAATTTCTTGCAGGATCTCTCATCGAAGTCACAGATCATTGTGACTGTGATACCCTGAGAGCATCCCCTAAACAGATCCCGTGTCTGAAGGTAACATTCCAAATTATTCTCACACTTGAGCTTTCTCTCTGCATACACTGCAAATAATAAATCTTAGTTAAGTTTTCTCTGACAGACTCAAATTCTTTTTTTTTTTTCATTTGGTTTGAACTTCAGGTTTTTTGGGGGTTTTTGCCTCTTTTGGGTTTTTATTTTTTTGCGTGATATTATTTTGGATTTTTTTTCTTCTGTTTTGTTCACTTTGTTTTCATATTGATATTCTCTTTTCCAGGCTCCAACCATATCATCCAGTACTTCTAATGTTTCTTTTAAAGCCAGCAATCAACCTTCTCTTCAAGACTTATTACTAGAGGTATGTATGTTTTATTGACTGATCAATTATTTCTGTCTAGTGCAACCAGTCAGGGGATTTGTTTCTGATTAAACCAAGATACCTTTGTCTACAAATAACTAAACTTATGTGAGTGGGAAAATTATTTAAAAATTTGCTATTCCCATCTCTATCATTGTATTGTATGTTTGATATTGTATCCATGAGCTAGTGAGAGTGACAGCTCAGCGTTTTTTGGTGGTTATTTTTTCTGGTACCGTGATGTGTAAGTTGTGGAAAGGAATGCTCATT
Source organism: Melibe leonina (assembly GCA_031471865.1). Lineage (NCBI taxonomy): Eukaryota > Metazoa > Mollusca > Gastropoda > Nudibranchia > Dendronotidae > Melibe > Melibe leonina. The sequence goes on along the minus strand of JAUEKZ010185721.1, from coordinate 2,880 downwards.
ATTTCTATATTACTACAATTTAATGGATCTGGCTCCCCATTCACTGCTGGGTGGACGGGAAGACCCTGAATTTTTTGAATTTTTTTTAGTCTGACTGTCTGAATGGGATGGAACGCACCAAGATACAAAGATTTAGTGCTGTGGGGTTGTCAGACACTGTACAAACTGAGATTTTTCGTATTAGTAGCTTAGACCATTGCCATTGAGAAAAACTGTGAAATGGTCTAAAAAGATTGAAAAATATTTGGGTGTTTTTCATTTTTAAGTATAAGTTGTTAAGCAAGAACATTGTTTCTCACAATCCAAAGGCTTATCTCAGTTTCTGCATCATTTAAGTAGACAAGTTACAATTATTGCCACCTTTGGGATAGGATTATGGTCTGTTGCAGATATCTTTTCCAACACAACAGTAAATACATGGGGTTTGTACTCATTCTTACACCTGGACTAGATGATACAGTTTAAGTAATAGATTATCCTGTTTGAGGAAAAGATGTTTATATGTTATATCTTTTTGTATGTGCGTATATAGAACTATTGCTGGGACGAGGATGAAGAAGATGATGGTGTTGGAATATCAGAAGCGGAAATCCTGGAATTCCGAGCCAAACAAGGGGAAGTGGAAAGAAAAAGACAGAAGCTTCGTCAGCATCTGCGAGAACGCTTTCAAGAGTTGCACACTTCCAGTCAGTTCAACCCTGGGCAGTAGGGGTCAGGGGCTTTTGTAATTTATTGCCACTCTATCTCTCCCTCTCATGCTCTCTCTACCTATCTATCTAAATCTCTCTCTCTCTCTCTCTCTCTCTCACTTTGCTTTTACGTCTTTTCTTTTTTTCTTTTTTTTATGTCATTGTCTAAGCTGATATGGAATGTGTAAAACTTGATCTGAGTGATAATTTTGCCATTTTTAATCATGTAGGGATTGGGACGATTTTATTCGCCTGTAACTATAAGTCTTTTTGGGGAAGGTAGATGAATTTTATTTTTTTCTCTTTAGAAACACAAATTTAAAGCAATCTTCCTAGCTCATATTAATTTTATTTAACAAAAATAAATTTGGAATAGGTTCACCGTGCAATGTTGATTCTCTGTTTGCCTGAGATTTTTTTTTATGTATCTCATCAAGAATTACACTCTGTTCAATTGACTTTGGCTATGCAAAGAAGATATACATGTTTGTCTGTTATATTTGTGAGTGTTAATGTGGACATGGGGCATGCTGTTTTGTTTCTTTTTGTTTTGTATTTGAATACAGGCATTACGTTGGTCTAATTAAAATGTGCAACAGTTGCTGAGTTTTTCACATTAATGTCTTAACATTCCATCTGTTCTCTTTTTTCTAATCTAGATTCTATTCTGATTATCCCACTGAATATTTGTTTTATTGAGATTTTCTTACAAGGCCGTTTTACCTTATTCCCTGCTCTTCCTTATCATTTTCTTTTCTTTTTTATTTCTCTGGTTTTTATTGGCCGGGGGGGGGGTTGGTTTGTTTTTTGTTTTTTCTAACATTTCTTCAGCTTTTTATTACCTAATTTAGCTGAGATGAGTATTACATACTGTCAATGTGCTCTGTCCATTTTGGCAGTTCCTACCACATAAAGATTTTAAAATTGATTCTCTCTCTATTTGGTTTTGTTTGTTTTTGTTTCAGTATTTTTATACATGAAAACATTTTACCAGACTGACGTCTTGGCTCTGAGAGTACTAGATAATACTTTTACTTAAAACTGAATGCAAGAAATAAAATGAACCCCTGTAACAAGGTTGGGTTTGTGATGAAGGGGAAGGGTGAGGGGGTTGTGAGGGATTAAGGAAATTATTCTTACATAAATTTACATGTCACTATAGTGATACAAATATCTGGAAAACTCAATCATCACAGAAATCTGCTTTCGGAATGAATTTTCTTTTTATGGTTGAATTTATCAATCCTCAGTTTTCTAGATGGAAAATCCTCCTGGTCCTGTCTTAGTCTTAATCTCACTTCATAAATAATCTTTGGATGGAGACCTTTTACTCAATCTTTGCCTGTATTGTGTTTGTTTTGTCTGTCCTTTTCATGATAAGAGGAGATGTTTTGCATTTTTTTTTGTTTTTTTGTTTTTTTTGTTGTTGTTTTATTTTCTAATGTTTTGATAGAATAAGTATGGAAGTGAAAGTTGTGAAGAAATGATTTGTCTGTTGTGCTATATTGTTTAGTACTGTAATTGTTGTTCTACCTCCATGATGCATGTATTACTGTGGCTACTGGGAGTAGTGGGAGACCAAACTCTCTGGCATTACTGTTTTTCCAATGAACTTTGATTGTGAATCATGAAGACAATTGCTAATGAAATAAATGTGATAAAATCTTTGTAAGAAACAGCTCTGATTGATTTTCTTTTTATTTTCTTTGTGTGTTGATTCACTTTTACATTTTTGGACCTTATTCTTCTTTTTTTTTCATTAGAATCATAGCCAGGATGGTGTGTCAATTTGTTTCGTAATGAGGGCAAACAAAATTTATACTTACAAAAAATATTTATATTGATACTATACATCACAATGAGAGTCTCCATCTACATTACAGTGATGTAAGAAGTCAGTGCTCAACTCTCAACCCAAAGTCAAAGGTCTCAGGTTTGATCCCCAAGAGCATTCAACATTTTTTTTAACTCCCCTCAAAGTGTTTACTGACTACTTCCAGAAATTGTAAATGGGACTGAGCACCCAGTTCTTCCGGAGATGCACATGTTTAATTCAGAGGTTCTTTGATGGTTTTTTTTTTTCATGTAGCAATACTCCCCGATTCTAGATTTAGCCTTGCGGGCGGTTGGCGGGCGCCTCTGGTGGGCGCTACTTCTGTTTCTTATCTTTTGGATTTATCTATCATCTTAC